>APFE031338309.1:0-39188 GCA_000404065.3 Pinus taeda
TGGTCAAAACTGGACCATCTCACCTGCTCCATGGTCAAAGTGCGATGCATCCCACCTAATGCACACGGGGGGTGCGATGCATACTGAAAAGCCCTTCTATGGGGTGCGATGGGCGAGAGTAGACAAATGGTAGAGACAATTTACAAGGTGGATGATCATGGAATCTTCCAGAAACTTCTCTTGTGACACTTGCCTCTCTGAATTCACCCAGGGATGAGTAAGAGATCATGAAATCTCCAAGTGGAACTGAGAACTATCAGAGAAATGACACTAATCAAAAGCCTAGAAGCTGAC
Source organism: Pinus taeda (assembly GCA_000404065.3). Classification (NCBI taxonomy): domain Eukaryota; kingdom Viridiplantae; phylum Streptophyta; class Pinopsida; order Pinales; family Pinaceae; genus Pinus; species Pinus taeda. The sequence goes on from APFE031338309.1 coordinate 295, forward strand.
TCACCCACCTAAAAACATCTATATATGGATCCCTCATCCTAGAGATCCAGAGGCTGAAAGTTTGCATCTTGTAAGGAAGTGTCGTTGATTTCTTTGTGGAACATCATAATGTTGGGTGATCTAGCTTTTCATGAGGTGAAGAAGGGATTTCATGCTGGGAGGATGGCGCTGGGTAAGATCAATGGGTTGTAATTGTCTCTTCTACTACTTCTATCAATAAAGCTATTTGAGTTTTCCTCCATATTCTTGTATGTCTTTGAATGTTGAATTGATATATGCATTTGTATGGTAAATATATATCTGATCCTATATTTTTTATGATTATAGATCTCTATTCTTTGATGGTATTATGCTGCTTTGACTCTACAGGTGTTCTTTGAGGCGGGACAAGCAAGGAAGGAGTAGCAAAGATCTGTCAAAGGGGAGAGGAAACAAGCAAGCAGCCAAGCGGAAGACTGAGGTTGGTACTCTCTGCTTGTCTCTCATCTATTTATCATAAAGGAAAATTCAAGTAACTTTAGTTTGTTTGTTTCTAAGATAGCTACCCATCTTAGTGGGACTAGCAGCTCTGAATGGACACTGGTTTTCTTGATAACACTAAGACAAGGTCACCTTCAGAAAAGACCCGAGGACAGACAACTCCATCATACTGAGTTTTAATCCTTTTTTTATTGGCCTTGTTTATTATGGAAACATCTCGACGCTGCTCATCGAGATGTTCCAAATGAACAAAGCGTTCTTCGAGACTAGACGTGTCTAGAAGAAGCTCTATAGCTAGCTTAAGGGACAAAATTTCACATTCTATAGGAAAAATATATTCCAGCCTGTAAACTAATTGAAAAGGCGTAAAACCGGTGGCATTCTTCATCTAGGTTCGGTATGCCCACAGAGCCGGGTACAATATGATGTGCCAATTGGAGAGATTTTTGTTGATTTTCCTTTGTAGGATAGTCTTGAGGGACTTATTCATGGCTTCAACTTTCCTATTGGCCTGAGGATAATATGGAGATGAATGCTCCTATCGGAAGCCTAATTTGAGAGCTAATTCGGCCATCAGTTGATTCTGGAAGTGACTGCCATGGTCAGTGACAATCTCTCTCAGGATACCAAAACGTGAAATAACTTGATTGAAGAGAAACAAGGTTGTTGTTTTACTATCATTTTTGTAAGTAGGCATGGCCTCAGCCCACTTCGTAAAGTATTCTACCGACACAATGATGACATGAAAAAGTGGAGCTGGGTGCGCGCGCATTTTTCGAGTATAGATTTGACAAGGGTGGCAACGTTTGACTGCTTCAATAAAATATTTGAAAATTGAAGGCCAAAAGTAGCTGGTACGCAAAATTTTCTGGGCTGTTGCAAGCCTTGATAGATGACCACCACAAGCTCCATTGTGGAAATCATTGAGTATAGATTCCGCTTCCTCCAAAGTTAAGCAACACCTAAGGATTGAATCAACCCCTCTGCAATATAATGTATCACCAATGACAACATAGTTTTTGGCAAGGTGACGTAACTTTCGACGCTCATCCTTGGAGGAAGCAGGTGAGAACTTTGAAGTTTGGAGATATATGATGTTATCTCCATACCAGGGATCTTGTGAAGAAATGAGGGATAAATGTTCGTTGGGGAAATTTTCCTCATAAACAATGTATTCTTCACAAGGTAGCTTAGAAATTAATTTCGCAAAAACCAATGACTTCTTAGACTTGGCTGACAAGAACTCAAGATCGAATTCTTGCAAAATAACAATCCAATGATTGTATTTCCCCCAATCACTCGCCTATTGAGGACAAACTGAAAAGGATTGACAGCTGCTAAGACGAACGTTTTTCATATTAGAATATAATGACAAAGCTGTTGGACAACATGGACAGTTGCCAAGGCCAATTTCTTGATAGGAGAATAGCGTAGTTCAGGGCCTACTAAGGCTCAACTCAAGTAGTAGATTACATTCTCAGTGAGAGCATCATCCTCCTGAACCAGAACCATACCTATGGTTGATTTTGCCATTGCGAGATACAAAAGGAAATCCCTGCCATAATCTGGTGGACTAAAAAATGGAGCAGAGATTAATGCCTACTTCAAGGCATCAAAATTTCATTGCGCAAAGTCATCCCATAAAAATGGAACTCCTTTCTTAAGCAAACGCATAAATCCTTTAGTAATCTCAATGTAATTTGCTATAAATCTTCTCAAGAAATTTTCCTTTCCTTGGAGACTTTGAACTTGTCAAATGGAAGATGGGGGGGAAATGAATTATTGCTTGAACCTTGAAAGGATCTACTCGAATCCCTTCAGTCGATATGATGAACCCTAACAATTGACTGGATGTGACTACAAAAACACACATTTGGATTCAACCAAATTTTGTAAAAATGACATCTCTCAAAAACTAACCAAAGATGGCTGGGATATCGATTCTCTTTCGAGAATGAGCAAATAAGTTGTCCAAGTATGCTTTGATAACATGTTTGATGTCGTGGAAAGCATAAGACATGGCTCGCTGAAATGTAGCTCCAACATTTTTAATACTAAAAGGCATCTTCTTGTACAAAAATGTGCCCTAGGGACAAATAAAAGTTGTCTTATGCTAGTCCTCTAGACGGATAGTAATTTGATTGTAACCAGAGAATTCACCCATGAACGAAAAAATTTGATTACCCACACATTCATCAACAATTTGATCAATAAAAGGTGTGGGGTAATTGTCTTTTGGACAAGCTTTATTCAAATCCCTAAAGTCGATGCACACTCAGATCCTTCCTTGCTTTTTATCTACTGGGATTGGATTGGAAATCCACTATGTTAGAGGAACGGGGTATATGAAACCTGCCTTAAGAAGCTTTTCAACTTCAGCTTTAATAGCTGCTGCTTTATGAAGATTGACCAGTCGAAGCTTCTGACAAATATGTTTGGCGTATTTGTATGTCTTGATCTCATGCTGGACTATAGATGGATCAATTCCTGGCATTTCCTCATAAGACCAAGCAAACACATCTCGAAACTCTTTAAAGAGGTCGGTGTAAATTTGAATCTCTTTAGGGGAACAATCAGCTCCGATGAAGACATTTTCTATAATGTTAGGATTCCTAGAGATGTTTATAGGTACAGTTTTTGAGATAATGACATATTTCCTTCGGCAAATAAGTGTGTAGGAGCCAAAGGGTTTGAAATTGTACAAACATTGCTAGTAAGCAGATTGGAGAACCTGGATTCGACTTCATGCAATGGAGGAAGAAAATATGAATGATGATGTAAATCTTCCCACGGTTGATCTACACCCATCATTGCTTCTAAAATTGCTTCGTTAGACTGTAAAACTGTATCTAAGCAATCCAGAGCAGAAGTAGAGTCAAGGGTCCAAGCTGGAGCCACATCACCATCTAACTACTCTTATGAAAAAGGAGTGGGATGGTTGTCTGTAGAGTTAACGATAGATTGATAGCTAAGTTCTGCTGCAGACATTGGAAATGCCATTCCACCAACCTGCCCTCCATCTAATGTGGTCGTAGATGAAGGTAAGGTCCAAGGGTATGAAAAATAATGAGTTCGAAAGAACTCTTTCCATGAAGGCCCCTTGGAGGATGAAATTTCATTAATTCTAGCTATAGGAGGGGGAAGGTCAAATATACCTATCCATGAAGAGTACATCGCAACTCCGAAATTCTCAATAGGTCGACGGGGGTTATCCACCAATGGAAAGGTAGAAGCCGAAGTGGTGTGGGAGTCACCTGGGGAATAATCTAACTGATCAATTTAAAAATTCTCCCCTCATGAGGAAAACAAAGGATGCAGAATAAAGATGAAACTATGGCATCCATCTCGTAAACCCAATTCCTTCCTAAGAGGAGGTTGTAATGTAGGTTGGCGTCAACGATTTCTACCTCAATATTAACGACCTTTCCTCCAGCACATATAGAAAAGGTCAGGATAATTCCATGTGGCCTATGAGAATGTCCATCAAATGCTATCAAGAGAGTCGGTGAAGGAACAACTGAAGATGATCCAATGGCCTTCCAATATGACATAGACATTATGCATGTGGAAGCTCCCTCATCTATAACTGTCCGAAAAATATTATTTTTTTGGTAAGTAGACTTTATCTGGAAAGCCATATGGAGAGGAAGTCTCTTTTTGACATTCAACATATCAAAAGTGAGCACTAAATAATTCTTTGGATCCACCGCCCCGATTGCTGAAAGAAAAGCACTTCTCTGATTAGGACACAACTGTAGTATCTCCAATGCAGACATAGCACAAGGACTTTGAGCCAGATATTCTACAATCGAGTAGTTCTGGGCTACCCTTGCATTAGGGTTAATAGTCGAGTGCTTCGTGGAACCTTTTGGTATCCTAGGTATAGACTCAGCAGAGGGTCGCTCAATATGAAGTGGGTCCCTGGTTTCGGGAACATATTTCGCCTTAGATGTTTCCGTTTCACCATAATCGCATGCTTGTGTAGCAATGTCGACATGAGAGCTCATCATATAAAAATTTGAGGAATTTTCCCCTTCATGGTTGTCCCCTGTGGAGGTACCAGGGTTTGAGTTTGTGCCAGCAAGTAATTGCTGCCCTTGGGGAAAAGGGTTAGTTAGGACAGCTTGGGAGCTAGAGGACCCTTGCTGCACTAACAAGTGCTAAGCATCTTGAATCTTAGGGTAGAGGTGAGTCAAATGATCTCCATTGCATAACTTACATGGAAATTTAACCTTTTTCTTGGACTCTTTTCTACCCTCACCGACACCGTTGCCAGGCTTGTTTGCATTGCCCTTCCCTTCCCCGTTCTTCTTCTTACCTTGTACCTTCTTCTACCCTTCGGATTGTTGATTTCCTTTGGGGTTAGAAGCCTGGATGGTGTTGCTGGCTTATTTGGGCTTGACCCAAGTCCAGAAGAATTATTTAGCCAAACAAATCCCGCAGCTACCGACCCTTTCGACAACAGCCCACAAAGCGTGGACTGAGGTCTCACCAGAGGTAGTAGGGGAGGGGTCCGAAACCAGGTTTCTACACCCTAGGGATGTCTTGGATGTGGTTTGGGGCTCGCGTGCTATTTTGTAGCCTCATGCTGCACCAGATCCGTGTAGATCAGAATACCCTTAGCGCGCTTATTACATATTGAATCACTTATTACTAGTCTGATCTAGTTAAAACGATCTTTAAGCAAACATTTATTACTTTTGGTTACTTTGCAGATCAAGATTAACCCAGTTCACATGTATTCGTAGCAAATGATGAGATCATAACAGTTCGTTTATCATAAAAGAGTAAAATCACAATTAACACAGAATTCAAATGAAGCTTATCTTTATTATCAATCTTCAACAATACATCTAGATCCACCTTGCGCACTTAGCTGCAGGGGTCTGTGCACACAACTGCGGACTTTCCAGGTCTTTGTGCACACAGCTACAAAGCCTCTACCTTCTACCCTACTCCCTCGACTCAGACTTACAATTTCTCTCAGACTATTCACCCATTACATGTTAGGACTTAAAACCAAAACTGAACTGCCTTTCCCTCATAGAGCCTCGCTCTATTTATACTTTCCCTTGGCCTACGATCCCATCGTGGGCTGACTCTATTACTATTTCTTTACATTATTTTCGAGCATACTACCCTTTGACTCAACCTACTATAGCTCGCACTCCACGCTTTTCGCAAAGTCTTTTACCCTAATACTACCAAAAATTCCAGGCTTCACACCCCATACTCATTCTGTGGGGCTTTCGCTACCCAATAGTCCCCCAACACAATCATCATGACTCGTCCCGAGTTACTGAGCTGGTGCATCCATCTTTGCGTGGAGGTTGGTCAACAACTTCAGCGTGTTAGTGGTACTAGCAGCAAATTCTTCTGTCATGCGTTGCATTCATTCCACCTGTGTTACTGATATTTCTACCCCTGTCTCAATTGTCTCCATCCTAGTACATTCAGCCTTCATGTGTGCTACCTTATGCTCTATGGTGGTTGAAACTGCAAATGCCACATCCAACCATGGTTGGATATGAGCTTTCACCACTGCTTCCTTCTGTCTCACGGCTTCGACTTGGATTTTCATGTCCTACACCTCCCTCATCTTAGCTAACCGTTGCGGGATAGCAATGGTCTGCACGGTTCCCCGGAGCTGATAGTTGGCGTGCTGAAGTTCCCGGGCCTTTGCTTCCAACCTGTGGAGTGTGGGATCTTCTTGAAGGACAGTAAGCATATCAATCTACTGAGTTAGAAACTCGGTACATTCTTCGAGTGACCGTGCAAGCATCACGCGCCCCATATCAATAATGTTCTTGCACTGTACTACAACCTCTGGGGGCATTGGTGGTGGGACCTGCAATTTCAACTCGGTGATCTGTGCAGTGAGTTTGAGCTGAAGCCATGCGGCCTCCTCTTTTGTCCTTCGAAACTCCGTAGCCAACATACGAATCTGTGCTTCAATGAGCAAGTCCCCTGTAATATCTAATGCCTAAGTACTCAAATAGGCTTCTACTACTACCTTTTCCATCTGCTGTTTTTGTGTGACTACTTCATCATGTTGGAGCCATAGTTGTTCAATATTAGTTTTCTGCTCTTGGAGTATCTGGTCGATGGCCGACCCTTGCATAAAGTTCGATTGTGGTGCTGTCATGGAGTTGTTGCAAACTATCGTGTGGGAGTGTAGCCACGTTCAGTCCTAATCCGGTAAGTTGTTCTAGTATTGCTTGGTCTTTTAGTTGGTTGGTGACCAATGCGCCTGCCGAAATCAGAGTAGAATGGGAAACCTCGGCTCTTAGCAATGGTTCTGTAGCTGTCATACCAGAGGCTTCTGTAGAAATGCTAGGGCCTACCTGCGCAATTCTTGATCCCAGTTCATGTAACTGTGTTAGGAGCTCCCCCAACACAATGTGCTGCTCCAACATAGCCTCATTGACTACCTCCTGAGTGGCTTCATAAACGATGTTTTCGATGTCATTTATATTGCCCTCTGTTAGGATGGTAGCTTCACTATCGGTCTTAGATGCTTTTGCTTTCTTTCGTGCCTTTGCTCACTCTAGTGTGGCTGAGTGCTTTAGTGGGGTACCCATAGTAGTGGACGACATATCCGTTGTGGCCAGCTAAGCGGTTTCCTTTTGAGTGCCTTTGTCCTTTGCTGGTATCTGCGCGCCTGGTACTGGATTTTTCCGTTGCTGCGAGTTTTTCCTCTCGCGATGCCTTAACCTCTACAACATATTGTTCATTCCTGTTTTGTTGTGCGACGTGCTTGGCTGCCTCTTTTTATTTCTGAATAGTAGCCTCGTCTCGTTCCACTGTCGCAGGTCCTCGTCAAGCTGCGGGCCAAGCCTCAATAATATTGTGAACAATGTCATTAGTGAAAATGAATTGGAGAGGGGTCCATGTCTAGGCTGGGTCCTTCCATGCCCAGATGTAGACATGATGCATATCTGCTTTGAATTCCGCAATGTGCTTCATACTCTCATAAACTTCATCTGTTAAGCATGGTAACTCATTGATCCACTGTTGCACATTCACGTCCATCAATACCTAAAAGATCTTAATCCCCCGAATTTTGCTTGCATCCTTGGTCACCCAGAGGGATGCATACTGCGCGACTTCCGACCATTCCAGGGTTAAAACAAGAAACTGGCCATCTTCAGGCAACTCAGTAGCAACTAGCATGAGAGACAGTAGTAGCCACACATAATAGAATGTCTTGCCTTCTTCGTGGACTTCTTGACAATTGGACATAAATTCTTCACAAAGAAACTGTGACCAATTGAACCATACACCAGTGGCACATTCTTTAGCTAGTGCAATAACTATGGTAGAGACCTCAGAGCTCCAACATTTCCTCATTATTTTTCTTGCCAACAATTGAGTGGCCACCCGGACTGCGTCATCAGAGCTACTGTCAATGACGTACCCTCGCGGTCCCTTGGCAAGCTTATACATCTTCTTTAGTCATTCTATCATCCCTACATCGTTACTTTTGGCCGTAATTTCCCAAGGGTTCTGACCAGCACAGGGTAGATGCAAGACCTGGTAAACAAGTTTTACTGTGATATAGATGGGTTTACTGACCCATAGTGTATCTTCATGCACTAGAAAGAGCAACTGCTTGATGACTAACATAGTAATAGGGGGCCAGAGAAAGTGTGGAATTGCCAAGAGACAAAGTAATCCAGCTTTGTCCACCTTTCATAGCCCCTTCTTTGGCTGTAGAGTGGTCACCATGCCTTCTATCTTGTGGTCCATTAAGGCATCCGTCACTAGATGGGGGAACTTTGTTCGATCTGCAAGGTCGCAATCGTCGAATTTCATCATTGCGACACAGCCAACCACCGAGTTTTCCACTGGGATGTCATTTGGGAGAGAAGGGGTAGTGATTATATTACTGAATTCATCCAGGTTTGTGGGTACCTTGTTCATCTCCTTGCTTGGATCCATATACATGGGTCGTCGCACTGGCTGTACAGGGTTCTAATTAGGGATTTCTTCTTTGACCCTCGTGGGAGACTCTTTTGTTTCTTCCTCACTATCGATGATAACAGTTTTACCTTTTTCTTTCATTGTGGTTCTTCCAATCTGCAGGTATTGCGGCAACCATCAAACTGATTCTAGAAGTTGAGGTTTCTTCTCAGTCTTCGATGTCCAGGGGGGATTTAGAATGTTCAGCTTTCTGCGGCGACTCTGGCTGTGGGCTAATGGTGATAGGCCTTTGAGCTTTCAAGATAACATCTTTGTAATGTTGCGGCAATGCCCGGAACCACGAACTGTTTTCAATGTCCTCGTTGCTCATGATGTGGGCAATACAGACTGATTCTCTTGCTGGACAGTACGCCGTGGTGGTGTGACCTTTACTTTGTTTGTATATTGATTGAACTTGGAAACCAGTGGCTTGTTTTTGTGGTAGCTCATAAATGTGACTTGAGTGTTTATGCTTTTGTCTTACTGGCCTGTCGCCTGCTTTAAGGTGCTTTAAATGCACCATCATACCATGAGAAATATCTTCAATGGTCACTTTCCATCTCTCCTTTGCAGCCGTGAATCCCCAAGGTCACAGATGCGGTTTCTGTAGGGAGCCGGTGGTCATATCGTGCCATTGTATAGCAGCCTATTTTATAGTCATGCACCCTCTTCCAACTGCTTGGGGTGCTAGGACTGAACCCTCGACGGATAGTCAGAAGGGAAAACCCTTCTCGTGGGTCCTCCAGTTCCCCATTGACTCTGGTCATGAGCACCCTAGATGTCCTCCTGCTTCTATTACAAAATTATGGTGTGCGTGCCTCTATGGTTTCTGGTGTAGCCGTATCAAAGTAGGAAAGCCAACCATGTTGGTTTCCTTGAGCCATTCCTTTTCATCATCTAGGGCGGCCACTTCTAATTGAAGTTTCTCAATGGCTTTGCCCAACTTCCTACTATGGTCACAGATTCAGGCCTCAGTTTGTTCCAACTCATCAAGTCGTCATTTTGTACGCCGAATGGCAGCCCAGAGCTGCTGAACCTTGTTGCAGACGCCATCTCTGGTGGGAGAATCTATGCCTATAGTGGTTGATTGGGCTATAGGGAGGAGGTTCCTCCTAGCCTCATGATCTTGTGGTCCACTCTGGTCTGTTTGGGGTGTTGGTCATCTACCATACACCCGTATTCTTCGTATTATCATTTTATGCCAACTTAACTACCATGCATATCTTCCATTCGGAGTTGAAACTTTCTCTTGTATCTGAGCTTCCCCGATCCTTCTATCGGTGCGCACAACCTATCTGCCGATGCACTGGGCTGTTCCTATAATACGCATGTGAGTTGGTCTTCAGTGGTCGCGTCCTACTCTTCCAGGTGGAACCTTTCTTCACATTGTGTCGATTGAGTCACCTATTATAGTTGAATGTTGTAACTTCCTGCAATCGATTCTGCCAACACTCCGCCTCCTCCTCAAAATCGATGGTGTAGATACTCTCACTTTCCCATGAGGTTCTTCTATTGTTGTTGTAATGCATTTGACCATGGTTTTGTGCTGTTATCTGATAAATGCAATCTAGTTCATCATTATTTTCCTCGTCGCGGACGTGTTCTGTGTAATGCTCCCCTTCTACTGGGTCCAGCAGAACTACTACGCGAAGTGACTTCTTTTCGAAAGTCATCATGCACCTTTTCAAGTTGATGATTCCTTTCATGTAGATGGCCCAATCAATCCCAAGCAAATCAGGGTAAGGATTGCTATCATTGATAAGTTCTATGACTTCGAAATCAGTCTGGATAGTTACACCATCGATATCCATCGTCACCCCTTGTAATCAGCCCATTGGTAAGATCTTTTGCTGATTGGCCATTCATAGTTGAATCAGGGACCATTGTAGTACGGGCTTGCCTATACGCTCCCAATTTTTCTTTGGCAGTATTTTTGCATCCGAGCCTAAATCCAGGATGACTTGATCCATTTCATAATCTCCTATCTGCGCCGTCATTCTCATTTCTCATCTAGTGCGTAGAGCATGTTGTCCTATCCTTCAAACCACCTGGGGTTCGCTGAATTTGGTGCTCCTAGTAATAAATTCCTGTAACCCTTATACAACCTTCAGATTCCGCAGCAATTTCATGCATGCATCAAGAAAGGAGGTGATCACGGAGGGGTCCATTTTGGCTTTTGTTTGGTCCTTCCCACCAGAGGTAGTAGCTTCGCGACGCTCAACTGATCTTCATTTGGCCCTACCCTTCCCTGCTTTGGTTCAACAGTATGGTTCCCTATAGGCGGGTCGCCTCACTCCCCACCTTTGTTCCCTCCTACCATTGCGCCGCTCTTTTGTACCATGTTTATACTAGGATCCTCTTTGTGGGGTTTCGCACGCATAATATGGACATTCTAGGTTGGCGGAGGTTGAAACACCCCTTTCTTGTTCAATTGGGCAATTAAGGTTGGACAATCTACCAATTCGTGATCAAACTGCTCACAATAAGGGCATGAGGTCCTGGTTGGGTTAGTTCATTCGTGAGCGTATTGTCCTTGTTCACCACAATTATAACAAGTTATTTGTCTGCAACCTCGGCCGGATCCCCATCCTCTTCCTTGACCTCATCCTTGAAATCCTCCCATGCTTTAGCCTGTACCTAGTAGGCTGGGGTCCGTTCCATCATTAAGTCATAACTTCGACATGTTCACTCATCATGTCCTACTGATCGACAAAAATTGCAATATAACTGCTATGAGGTCTGGGTATACTTCTGTAGTAGATGGTAGTTATCTGTTGTGTGTTTTTCTCCTACTTGGAAAACCGTGCACTAGAGCGCAGACATGGCATTTGGTCCTGTTTGGTCTTCCACTTTTAAGGGCATCGGGCCTCCCCCCACCAGATAGTTTGCAAAGACCGAGTAATGGTCTTTGTTGTGCGAGTGGATTTTACATTTAATACACCATTCCTCAGGCAGTACCCCTGATCGAGGCATTCTTCCTTTGTTCAAGCTTTGTACTTCCAAACTTAAGTTCTGAAGTTGCGTGTGGAGTTGATGAACTCCCAACCCTGGGTCCAGTATTGGGGTTGCGTATAACCTCATTTTTGTCTCTAGTGCCTCGGCTTGGGTTGAAATCTTCTGTTGTGACAGAGCCATCCTCAGATGGGGTGTTAATGATGCCACAAACCACGTGCAATGTTGTCTGTCGGTCAACGTCATATTAGCCTTGTGAATAGTACTCTTTAATCTTTGTTCCAGATCCCACAGGGTTTCACCAGGCAGCATTGCTATTTCTTTGAACCCAATAATCAATTGGTTCTCAGACTTTGGTTGGCCAAACTCCTTGTTAAGCACATCCTGTATAACTGCTAGTCCTTCATTCGATGGTCGATTGAGTGTTTTATGTACCATGTTAGTGCGTGGTCCTGGAGTGCACTGACCAGCATAGCCTTTTTGATGTTTTCGTCTGTTATACCTTGCGCATCCCACATGAAGTTTATCACAAACCAGAACCAGCTTGGATCTTCATTCCCTATACCTTGAATTGTCGATAAATTGACTACAGCCGTCATCCTTGTTCTAGGAGGTGGTGCAGGAGGTGGTGATAGTTGAGGTGGTATGGACGGACGCGACGTGGGTGATGGGAGTGATGGCGTAGATGGAGGTGGTATCAGCTGGAGGTGTTATGTAATCAACTGAACTGCTCTTCTGGGCGAGAACCTAGTGAGATCTTCGTCGCTTTCCTATGAGATAGAAATCAGAGGACTGTTCCGTGCTCCTCCTATTCCTCGGTAACCTCTTCCGCTTCGTGTTACCCCAGACATTAATGTATGCGCATAATCTATTTTTCGCACAACAACATCTTAATCCAAGTATTTAATGACTTGATGTACCGACCCCACAGTCCTTGGAGAGATTGCCTTTCCGCTTCACTGTAGCTCATAGTGGTATCTACTGCGAATTCAGTGATAAATCCCCCAATGATCCAATCTACCTAGTGATCGACCGCGTGCATGAGTTTGTCTTCAGTGGCTTCTAGTCTACGCACTAGTTCTAGGGTCCACACTATCGACTGGTCTAATCTGCACCTTCCCACGCTATCAGCTAACTTCGTGATCCACTCATATAATTCTATCGGGAATGTTACGAAGAAGATCTCATGTATGTCCGTGAGGATATAGCGATCCAACCACTGTTCCTCTAATATCTGCGAGTTCCTATTTTCTTGAATCGTGAACTCGTGGAGCTTCAGATCCCACCAATCTTCAAGCTCTTTCTTTGTCGGATTCCAGTGTTCCCACATTAGACACCCCTTAGGTTGATCCCGGTCCCGACAACGGAACCATTTGTTGGATTATTTGGGCTTGACCCAGGTTCGGAAGAATTATTTAGCCAAACAAATCCTGCAGCTACCGGCCCTTTTGACAATAACCCGCGAAGCGCGGACTGAGGTCTCACCCGAGGTAGTAGGGGAGGGTGTTGGAACTAGGTTTCCGCACCCTGGGGATGTTTTGGATGTGGTTTGGGGCTCGCACATTGTTCCGTAGCCTCGTGCTGCACCAGATCCGCACAGATTGGAATACCCTTAGTGCACTTATTACAGATTGAATCACTTGTTACTAGTTTGATCTAGTTAAAACGGTCTTTAAGCAAACATTTATTACTTTTGGTTACTTCGTGCATCAAGATTAACCCAGTTCACATGTATTCAATAACAGCAAATGCCGAGATCATAATAGTTCGTTTATCATAAAAGAGTAAAATCGCAATTAACACAGAATTCAGAAGAAACTTATTTTTATTATCAATATTTAATAAGACATCCACATCCACCCTGCACACTCAGCTACAAGGGTCCGCGCACACAACTGCGGACTTTCTAGGCCTCTACGCACACAGTGGCAGAGCCTCTACCTTCTACCCTACTCCCTCGACTCGGACTTACAATTTCTCTCAAACTATTCACCCATTACATGTTAGGACTTAAAACCAAAACTGAACTTCCTTTCCCTCATAGAGCCTCGCTCTATTTATACTTTCCCTTGGTTTGCGATCCCACTCTGGGCCGACTCTATTACTATTTCTTTACATTATTTTCGGGTAGATTACCCTTTGACTCAAGCTACTATAGCTCGCGCTTTGCGCTTTCCGCAGAGTATTTTACCCTAATATTACCCAAAATTCCAGGCTTCACACCCCATACTCATTTCGCGGGGCTTTCGCTACCCAATAGGTATTTATAGAGGTAGGTTGGGAAGGCGAAGTTGTAGATGGTGCTGCCTGGTTAGAAGAAGTAGTTTGTAGAGACAATTGCTGTAATTGGTTCAAAAGGTTCACCGTAGTTGCGTCAATTGATCCAACTATACCATCAGTGTGAGGGCTTGGCTTTGGTTTGGCTAAATCAACCTTGGATCTAGGAGTGTCAGGTAAGATTTTCTAAAGAGTCACAGACTGAGAATATATCAGTTCTAACTACCGGGCTCGAAAAATAGCCTTCTCTTTCGAATAAACACCAAAAAGAGAAACATCCTTTGAGACCTTGGGTTGTAATGATTTGAGAAACCATTCGAGACGGAAATTTGGTGGAATTTTGGCTTTGACAAGCCTTTTTCTCCATCTCCATTCCTAGAGATGATACGAAATGTGAGCTTCCATGTCTTGATGAAAGTTGGCTAGAAGCTCAGTTATGGCTTCATAGCAGACAGACAACTGAAAATGGTTTAAGAAAATATTAGCCAAATCAGGGAAAGAAGTATATGTACCCCTGACAACTCTATATCCCATTTGGCCACATTCCTGGTTAGGGTGCGTTGAAATAACCTCAACCTGATCGAATCATTTATCAAGGAGTTGGATGAGCACCATAAGTGAAATATGGTCACATGGTCTCCTGGGTCTTCACCACTCTTCCCTTCGAACTTTGGAATATCGGTTGGAAGTTTGGTTGGGACCAAAGGCCAAGATGGATTGTACCTAATTAGAAAAATTTGTCAATTTAGTTAAGTCTGGAAAATTAAGCGTGGCTAGAAAAGGAAGTCATGGAGGACCTTGGGAATTCCATCCAGAATGGGTGGGGTTCCTGAAAGTTTGAAAAGAATGACCTGGATTTTGAAAGGCAACAAGTTTCCCGAAGTAGCTTGTAGAGCCTACTGAACCAAAAGGTGATCCTTGTGAAAAAACAAAATTCAGATTTTGACCAACTCCTGCTGAAAATCCTCAATAACCAATGAAGTTACCCCCTAACGAAGTATTGAAAGGAGATGACAACCCTGATAAGGGTTCCATGCATTAGCAAAGGATGAAAAACTTTGAAATGAATTAATCGAAGAATATGGCATATTCCCTTGTTGGCCAAAAAATTGATTCCCAGCTCCTATCCCACTAACCCCAGGGTTTGTCCAACTTTGGAAGGGGTTACTGCCTTAACTTCTAAAATGAAAAGGCATTGACCCTACTATCAGATTGGAATGTGGTATATGACCACTTCCAAATGGGAAACCTTGAAAAGAAGCTGATCCACTTTTCATGGATGTAGATGCAGTTGATGGTATATTTAAAGGAACTGAAGGAATACCTTGAGATGGCATTCCAAAAGGGAAGAATCCAAAACTGGATGTAGTAGATTGAGAACTTCCACTCGTCGATGGAATGGAAGTAGACCCAAATATAGTAGTGCTGGAAGTGTTAGAAGGGATGGAAACCTCCTCCTTTTACAGATACGTGAGTCTACATGCTCGCAACACTCGTCATGGATGCCATGCTTTTAGTAGTGGTCATCGAAGGAATAGATGTATGTGGACCTGGGCTCGAAGGCCTGTGAGTCGAAGTTCCAATGTATAACAAAACATCTATATGATTAGGATGGAGAGGAGAATTCGGAGCCACAACTGACTCTAAAAGCTCTTCTACTTTAGTACTATCTTCTGACTGAAAGAGTACTCGGGAAAGAACTTGTGTGTTTCTCTCTAACTTTGTACTGGTACTAGGTCTATCTTGTGAGACAATGCCCCCAAGCAGAGGATCAATCTCTAATGCACCTGTTGCCACTGATTGGAAACCATTGGAAGAATTTCTCCTACGCCTTCGAGGAGAAGGCTCCAGACTCGTAGGTGAAAGCCCACGAAGTCTCCGAGACCGTTGAGATGGTCGGTCAACCACTTTGAATTATTTAGAAAATCTACTTAAAGACTCAAGAAAATTATAAATCTAGGCTGACTAGGAGCACAAAACTCTCACTAAAACGTCCCTTGAGATATCAGCAATCAAACAACTTCCAAGTATTTCCGCTCTAGGTGATTAGGACCGGACACCAAAATACAAGAAAGTTAATAATAAGGGTTTCCTGAAACTTGGGGAAGTGCATGAAGCACAGGGATACTTCAGACTCAGTCAGGGATAATCTTAGTATAATAACTCTATCTCTTCTCCTCCTTAAGGCCTTCCCATAGAAGTCTATTTATACTTCTTCCAATTAGTTTTTTAGTTGGGAAACAGTTGGGCCATGGGCACTAGGAGGTAATAAATAGGTAAAACCCGTGAACTCTGCCCCAAATTAAGGAAATTTATTTATTTTAAGTGTTTTAACACATATACGTGGGTTGGGTATTGACTAACCCATGTGTACGCGCTTTTATCTTAGGGCAAAGTAGCATACAGGGAATAAAACACTGTTTTTAAAATATTTGGACCAAGTCTGGAAGGAGGGGTTGCCCTAGGCCATAAACCAAGCATCAAAAATACCAAGGGTGGTAAATAGTGCTATAACATTTTATATGGATGACCATTTCCTTCACCGGATTGTAATGCTTCCATTGTCGGCAAGCTTGCACAACAAAATTCATCTCTTTTTCATAGGTGGGATACTTTCAGACTGTGTCTGAAAGTGTCTCAGTGTGAAATGCCACTAGATGCCCATGCTGAGTAAGAATTGCACCAATATCATAGTCAAAGGCATCTGTCTCAATCTCAAATGGTTGCTACATGTCTAGTCATGTGAGAACCTGTGCAGAGTAGAGGCGATGATTCAACTTGAAAAACACCTTCTGTTGGGATTCAGACCAAAAGAACTTTGCTTTCGCTCCACCCTTGGTTACTTGAATTAAAGGCCAAGTGATATGAGAGAACCACAACACGAATCTACGATTGAAATTGGAAAGACCCAGAAATATGCAAAGCTCTTTTAGAGTGGTTGGGGTTGGACAATCTCGAATGACTTGTATCTTGGCTGGGTCCACATGCACACCCTGCTCATCAATGATGTATCCCATTTATTAAACCTAGGTCATGCCAAAAGTGCATTTCTCCAAATTGGCACACATCTTGCATTGTCGCAAGTTTGAAGGTGACCCAGGTGGATATTGGTGGTTTTCTACCTATTCCACCTAGACCCCCAGTTAGTTTCATCTATTTCCTTAATTGTAGCACAAGTTACTATTTTTGGTAGTTTTTCGGGTCCTGAATTTCTAGAGCCGTTTTGAGGCCCTAAAAGGCTTTTTTTTTGGGCAAGATTTCTCAATGATTGTTATGGAAATCATGTCATAAGTTGTATTCCTCAGAGATATCTTTCCAATGAGGTATCATACACGTCAAACAAAGACAATATGACCAAGTTACGACCCTGGGATGTTGGCTGCCCAACTAACCCCAATGGGGCCCACAAACTCTGGGTGTTACATCTCCTCAGGTTAGGGTTTTGGTTTTTTACAGTTTTCTCTTATTGTTCAATAATAAAAGGGCCCTCAAACCTCATTATAACTCAGTTTAGAGGCTTGTAGCCACCACATCTCTTCTAAGAGATAAGCTATCATCGCCTGAGCTATCTTATTTCCATTATGTTTGTAAACATAGTTCAATATTTTTCTATTAATGAAATAAAGTGTTTTTCTACTGTATCTCTGTGTTTATGATTATATTTGTAAGTTGTTGCATTCATGTTTAAGTTTGTATCAATGGTATCAGAGCGGTTTGCTCTTTCTCTGTTTTTCTTTGCATGTCCCCAATGAGGTCAGGGTATAAGGAGTTAGGGCTCGATCTGGTTGAACCATTGCAAGAATAGCCTCGCAAAACACGACGACCTCCCATGGCAGAAGAAAATAAAGACGAGGGGGTAGGAGTTCCTTTCAAAATGCTACTCAAGGAAGCCCTCGAGTGATAGAGGGACGCGATGATGGATAAGTCTGTGTTGGGTTGTGTTATATTCTTTCCACGACTAGCCCACGTAGTTAACCGGGGGGTTAGAAGGGGGGCGGAGCCCCCCCTTCGTTGCATCGATTGCGTAGCGAGTGGAGTCACAGGGGGTTTGAGGGGTGCAAGTAACCCCACTTTATGGGGTCTAGGGCAGTGCCCCAGAAAATTTTGGTTTTAGACCCTATATTAGGTTGGGAAAACCTATCTATGGTTTTGTGCATGTTTTTCGAACATGGTTTTAGACAAGATGGTTTTCGGTTCATGGTATTGGATGCTTCGACATGTATAAATATTTACGTCGTAAGGCGTTTCCCTCTGAAATCAACTCCCCAAACTACCACCGTGTAATCATCTACACCATTAGATCAGAGGTTAGACGACTGGAAATTTTAAGGCCATTGGATTGATAGTTAAAACAAAAAAACGAGCATTCTCTACGGTTTTTACAAGCTTCTCTTCAGAACTTTATGGTTCTGAGCATCAAACTTCAAGGTAATTGACAACCTTACCTATAAGAGAACCATGTTCCTTACTGGGTTTATGCTTGTTGAATGATTCAGAAATAGATTTTTTCCCAGATTTAAGCCCTCTCTATCTTTAGTTGTGTACCTGCAGTGAGGAGTCCACGAGATTCAATTCTACAATTTTCAGGGTAGTTTGGGATTCCTCCTGTGATCCAAAATGATAGATGACGTAGTTCAAGTCTGCATAGGCTTCTCGTGTTCAACACCGCAGGTAAGGGTTTTCTTTATTTGTTTCAATTTTTCCCAGTTGGTTTATGAAGGAAATGAATCTAACCAATGTAATTTCCGCTTGAAGGCTGAGCGACATCATAGTGGTAGTCCTTACCAGAGAAGGAGAACTTGCCAAATTGCCAACCCCTGTCGCTCTAGGTTGGTTTCTGTACCTATTTTGAAAAAAAAACTTGTTTTGTTTGCCCTTCTGGGGCCTGTTGGAGTTTGCTAAGCTAGAAGAGGATTTTCTTCTGCATTAATCATTATGGGTTCTTTTTCTTTGAGTTTCTGGTACTGTAGCCTTGAGGGCTCTGAAGGAAATGGCCATGGCCTTCCTCCATCTGAGTCTTTTTTTCTTTGTTTTTCTTGTCATTGCACTTAATGAGTGACACATCACTTAATAACTGACACATGTCCACTCTGGATTCCTCGATGCTTCCCTCGTTAACCATATATATATCTGTGTCAATTATAGTGTTTGATATCAATGGCAACGAAGGAAATGAGAGAAGCTGCTACCAGTTCATCCACTAAATCTTATTACAAAATTGATGATGTCCAGGAGTTGGTAAAATGTCACCCTCAAGCTCTTCTGGAGAGATAGATCAGACCCAAAGAAGAGATCATGGGATCTGCAACAGCACTGGCAGTCAATAGGAATGAATGCTTTGAATGTAGACACATTGATCAGAATTGAGCTGCTAGAACTTAAATAAGAATTTGCTAATGATAAAAATAAAGAGCTAATCAGCCATTAAGTTGACTTCAAAAGAGACTTCTTAAAGTGAATAGATTGATGTCATTTAACATCAAACTTGGTTTCAATTCCAGCCATCAAAATCCCATATGCTTGTAGTAAATTCTAATAATTTAACACAGAAGGAATTTTACTTGCGTCAATCTTTCAATAGCCAAGAATACCAACTACCTTGCAATTTGGTGCAGTTTGAAGCCATATACAAGTGGTACATATATTTGCATAGGTTTGGGTGGCTTCACTGTCGGGTAGATCATTAGATCATTAGAAATAGATGTGGAAAATCAGCTCCATCAATATTGATATGATATTTAGACATTGGGTAATACAAATCTTCAGTTTTAAATGTGATATGAAACTCAGATTCCTTTGTATTAATCTAATTCTTTTCCTTTATACTAATCTGATTTATCAGAAAAAAATATGTATATGGAGTAAAGAGGGAAAACTGCTTTTCGGTCTGTACAGTAGAGAGAGCATTTGTATATTGCGATTTTTTTGGTCTGCACAACAAAGGGAGCAGAAGAAATATTGAGTAAAGAGGGCAAATTGCTAGGTATGTACAACAGAGTAGAGAGAGCATTTGGATATTGCGAATTTTTTTTTCCACATCACATAAATAACAATTCAATTAGTTCTAGTGTTTTTCATTCTCTTTGCATCCAAAAAATTTAAAAATATATATATATATATATATAATATATATATTATATATATAAAATATATATATATATATATATATATATATTTTTTTTTTTTTTCTTTCCAGAAAATATCAATAAAAATTCGAAGTGATATATGGTCATTGGTAACTATGCGACATCTTCTATTCTCCCTTAGTGTGAACTGTGGTTGTAGCTAATTATCTAGAGCCTTCTTCCATCTGCTTTTAATGGGAATGTAGGCCTTGATTCATATTGGATGGGCCATGTTGGTTTCATTGTAATTCAAGAGAATTGAGGCATAATTCAGTAGCTTTGGTTTCATTTTAATTGAAGGGAACTAAGGCATAATTCAACAGCTTTGGTTTCATTGTAATTCAAGGGAATCTGGGCATAATTCAACAGCTCAAGTTTCAGAATATGGAAATCCTAATAGACATGGAAAAATCAGGGGAAGCGAGTGAACTCGAATCCAATAACATCAAGGCACCTCTGCTACAAGGGATTACTGAAGACAAGGAGAGGAGGCCAGAGAGCTACCATAGCGCTCGATCTTGGTTGTTCACCAGATACTCCAGTACAATACATTCAATGTGATGTTCTGGATAGAGAACTAACTTTAGACAAGATTTCACCATTGAAGGATGTAAACCATCTCTTCTGGGTTTTTTGGGTGAGCAGGGAAACAGAGGAGCAGCACTGTGAGGACAATGGAAAAATGTTGAGTAATGTGTTAATGCACTGCTGCTCAATGCAGATAATTTACATCACATCTTATATGCACTGCTGCTCAATGCAGAGAATTTACAGCACATTTGTCTTTAGACTGGGGCAAAACACTACTTGGGTGCATCTGATACAGTGGCCAGGAATCACTCTTTTCAGCTGAAAGAGGCACCTTGTCATGAAGAGCTTACTAGGTTACTTGTGCCCAATTTTTATTACACTCTGGAGGATATTGTTTTTGAGGCTGCCAAGAAGAAAGAGGGATTAACATGGTCTATTCACCATCCCTCAATCATATTTGGCTTCTCTCCTTCGAGCTTAATGAATGTTGTATGTACACTCTATGTTTATGCTGCCATTTGCAAACAGGAAGGGCTGCCTTTCAAATACCCAGGAAAAAAAATTACATGGGAACAGTTTATGGATATATCTGATGCAGTTTTGATTGCAAAGTAAGAAATTTGGGCTGCCACAGACCCTTATGCCAAGAACCAGGCTTTTAATTGTAGTAATGGAGATGTGTCTAAATGGAAACACCTGTGGGGAATCATAGCAGAAAAATTTGATCTGGAGCCATTACAATACAAAGGTGAAGGCTTTAGTCTGGCTGAGGCTATGAAAGACAAAGGTCCAGTCTGAGATGCATTTGTCAGAGAAAATAAGTTGTGCCCAATAAAATTTGAGGAAATGGGAAATTGGTGGCTTGCAGATTCGATATTAAATCTTGCCCGGGAATTGGTACATAGCATGAATAAGAATAAAGAGTATGGTTTCTTTGGGTTTCGAAATACAGAAACTTCTCTGGCATATTGGATAGACAAAATGAAGGTATCTCATGTTGTTCCTTAAACTTGATCCATCTTTATGTCTCCAATTAGAACCAAGCAGAGGAGTTTCATTTAGAAGTTGCTTTTGTGATTCAGAATGGTTATGCTATATTCTGAATCAGTTGGAGGTGTTGATAATATCATAGAATAGTTGTAGTGCAATGTGTATTTTGTGATGTCCAAGTATAGTTTGTGAAACTAGGTTTTTGAAAATTGCTTGATGTTTGATGATGTGTGATTTTGCAATGGACTCAAATAAAGAGCTGGAACTCCATCCTAGGATTTCCTACAATTTAGTTTTGGCGTTAAAAATGGAGTATCAACAATCTCAATCTTACAGCATCGGGTGTGTATATAATTTCGATCTTTATAAGTGGTGCATGCAATTTCTTTTAGATTCATCAAAATGTCATGTACTGATTCTTCAATACTATTTACGCGGAATATTCATGTTTAACGACTAAAGCAAGTTAAGGCTAAGGGATTGTGATGTCACCACCCTGTTAATTAGGGCACCAAGTTGCAGTAGCAGTATCATTGAATGCCTGTCACAATATTGTATAACAACCATTATTAGTTTTGGCTGTAGCTCAGCTTATTTACTCTTTGTATCTTGAAAACGAATTAAATGGAAAAACCATGGTTTTGGTCTTCCTGTTACACCATATGGTTGATCACCAACTTCTGTTTTGAATATTACTACTTTTAGTTTTACCATAGAATAAAGCAATCCAGAGGTGGAAATAGTTCTTCGACTGTCAACAGAAGCCTGAGTTTCTTCCTTGTTTAATGATCCAATGTAGACATTCATGGTACTTCTCTGCAACTTTAATGATGTTGTAGATCAAATCCAGATGATTATGTAAACATAAATTCTGCTTGATTTCTTTGACTGTAAACAAAAGCCTGAGTTTCTTTCCTATTTTATGATCCAATGTAGACATTCATAGTACTTCTCTGCAACTTTAATGATCTAGTAGATAATACCCAGTTGATTATGCAAATATAAATTCTGATCAAACACAGGGATAGTTTCACCAATTTCAATATTTGGATTCTCTACTTTCAAAATATCAACTCAGCCCATTGTTCAAAGATCTTCGTGATGATTCGAAAACTTAGCTTATTGTTCAAGATCTTCAAACATGTCATAGCATGTAATTAAGCCAAAGTGTTGAGGAAGTTAACAAAAAGTTCCCACGACCACTCTCCTACACTCCTATTAAAATTGAAATGATTTCTGAGGTTTAACATTAAAATTGAATTGTTATTGATGTGATGTGGAAAAAAAAAATCACAATATTAAAATGCTCTCTCTACTGCACAAACCTAAAAAGTCGCAATATGCAAATGCTCTCTCTACTCTATTGTACATACCTAGCAGTCTGCCCTCTTTACTCAATATTTCTTCTGCTCTCTCTATTGTACAGACCAAAAAAATCGCAATATACAAATGCTCTCTCTACTGTACAGACCGACCTAGTAGTTTGCCCTCTTTACTCCATATACATATTTTTTCTGATAAATCAGATTAATATAAAGGAAGAGAATTAGATTAATACAAAGGAATCTGAGTTTCATATCAGATTTAAAACTCAAGATTTGTATTAACCAATGTCTAAATATCATATTAATATGGATGGAGCTGATTTTCCACATCTATTTCTAATGATCTAATGATCTACCCGACGGTGAAGCCACCCAAACCTGTGCAAATATATGTACCACTTGTATATGGCTTCAAACTGCACCAAATTGCAAGGTAGCCAGTATTCTCGGCTATTGAAAGATTGACGCAAGTAAAATTCCTTTTGTGTTAAATTATTAGAATTTATTACAGGCGTATGGGATTTTGATGGCTAGAATTGAAACCAAATTTGATGTTAAATGACATCAATCTATTCACTTTAAGAAGTCCCTTTTGAAGTCAACTTAATGGCTGATTAGCTCTTTATTTTTAAGAAATCCTTTTTGAGGTCAACATAATGGCTGATTATCTCTTTATTTTTATCATGAGCCAATTCTTATTTAAGTTCTAGCAGCTCAATTTTGATCAATGTGTTTATGTTCAGAGCATTCATTCGTATTGACTGCGAGTACTGTTGCAGATCCCATGATCTCTTCTTTGGGTCTGATTTATCTCTCCGGAAGAGCTTAAGGGTGACATTTTACTAACTCATAGACATCATCAATCTTGTAATAAGATTTAGTGGATGAACTGGCATCAGCGTCTCTCATTTCCTTCGCTGCCATTGATATCAAACACTATAACTGACACAAATATATATACGGTTAATGAGGGAAGTAGCGAGGAATCCAGAGTAGACATGTGTCACTTATTAAGTGATGTGTCACTCATTAAGTGCAATGACAAGAAGAACAAAGCAAAAAAGTCTCAGATGGAGGAAGGCCGTGGCCATTTCCTTCAAAGCCCTCAAGGCTGCAGTACCAGAAACTCAAAGAAAAAAAACCCATAATGATTAACGCAAAAGAAAACCCTCTTCTAGCTTAGCAAACTCCAACAGGCCCCGGAAGGGAAAACAAAGCAAGTTTTTTTTTCAAAATAGGTACAAAAACCAACCTAGAGTGACATGGGTTGGGAATTTGACAAGTTCTCCTCCTTCGCTGGTAAGGTCTGCCAATATGATGTCGCTCAACCTGCAAGTGGAAATTACATTGGTTAGATTCCTCTCCTTCATAAACCAACTGGGAGAAATTGAAACAAATAAAGAAAACCCTTACTGCGGTGTTGAACACGAGAAGCCTGAGCAGACTTGAACCACATCTCCATCATTTTGGATCACAGGAGGAATCCCAAACTACCCTGAAAATTGTAGAATTGAATCTGGTGGACTCCTCACTGCAGGTACTGAACTGAAGACAACGAGGGCTTAAATCTGGGAAAAAATCTATTTCAGAATCATTCAGCAAGCATAAGCCTAGTGAGAAACATGGCTCTCTTACAGGTAAGGTTGTCCATTACCTTGAAATCGATGCTCAGAACCATGAAGTTCTGAAGAGAATGTTGTAAAAACTGTAGAGAAGGCTCGTTTTAACTCACCTATTAGGGTTTTTTTATGTCTTAACTATCAATCCAACAACTTTAAAATTTCTCATTGTCTAACATGTGATCTAATGGTGTAGATGATTACACGATGGCAGTTTGGGGATTTGATTCTTGTTTGTGACTGAATAGGTCAGATTCACACCGCCTATATTTAAACAAATCAACCCTTGTTTGTATGTTTTTTCCCTTACACAAATTATTTTATTTATGGCGGCATGAGAGGATTTGGTGTTGAGGAATGAGACATGGCGACACGAGATGGTTTGGTCTGCTCGAAATGTCTCATTCGAGGAATCAACGCCTCCACCATGGTATTCGACATAACGACATTCTACAGCTTGAAGGGATTCCACGGACCGAGATTCTACTAGCAAGGCGAAACAAAATTTTTATAAGGGTTGTCTGGGAAGTTATTTGAGACTCTAGAGTTAGATTTTTCAGGATTCAAATGTCTGAGAGGTGTCAATAAGGGGCTCAAGGCATTGGGGATTCAATAGGCAAGATTTGGTAATAAATGGTCAGGCTCTGAGCTGCAGTGTCTCCAATGAAAATGCCTTCTTCTCTGTCGTCTAACAAGGGGATTTGCAAAGGGCAGAGGTTTCCCTCTTGAAAGGAAATTCTGTTAACTTTGTATTTTTGTTGTTTGTGACTGATTAGGCAAAAACTCAAGATTTAAACAAATCCGCCCTTGCTTGTGCACACTAATAGCTTGGAAGCCATTCTCTCAGCTACCTAGTCTACTCCAGTTGCAAACTCTGGAGGATTTTCCCAGTTTGTAAATGAGAGAGATGGGGCTGGAGCCACTTCATTACACATTGCAGCCCAAATGAAACATGTTAGGGTTGTTCAGTCGCTGTTGAGAAATGGGGCTTTTGTTTGTGCAACCACTGGAGCTCATGGGTAAGAGATAGAGCCACGGGTAAGAGATAGAGATACCCAGTTTTGTAATTATTTTCTTTGTATATTTGAAAATATAATTGTTACATCTGAAATATTGCTCTTCATTTTAATAGCATGTGTGCCTCTTTCGTGAAAATTTGGTTTTTTTTTCTTGAAAATTTGTGTCAAATGGATCTTTCTTTCTTGAACAACATGTGCTCTATCAGAACTTGAAAATAAATTCTGTCAACTTTGTATTTTTGTTGTTTGTGACTGAATAGGAAAGGCTTCTTCCGACTCAAGATTTAAAGAAACCCACCCTTGTTTGTATGTTTTTTCCATTGCAGACGACAAGGTAGCGTGCCTCTGCACCTTGCTGCTCGAGTAGGCTGCTTGGATTCTGTGCGATAATTGTTGGCTTGGGATGCTGACTGCATTCAGTGAGATGCGTTTGGGTGAGAACTCCCTTAACTCTCTCCGAAGGCATAATTTCATTTGTCCTATTTACTCAAACTTTATTATATGTTTAGTTTGTTACAGATAGGACTACTGTAATAGGAGATAAAAAGAGAGAATTTACAAACAGATTTTCGTAGACTTCTGATTAATGTGTTTTTCTTGGTAGACGCATCCCATATGGGGTAACCCTTAAGTACAAACACTCTGCCTGTTCAGCGTTACTGAATCCCAGTTCTGTAGAACAATTGGTTTGGCCTACACTGGAAATTCAAAAGTCAACTCAATCTAGGGGCTAAGCTCTTGTTGGAAAAGGCGCTTATGGAGGCCAATCAAGCAAGAGAGAAAAATATTCTGTTTGGAGCTGCCTCTTCAGTGTCTTCTTCCACTGATCAAGAAGATAACATTGAAGATAATATTTATGATGTGCGTTCTTACTTCTAGTCTCAAATCTCTGTTGATTGGTTGCTACTTGGTTGATCTCTTAGGTGCATTTTTCAACTCCAGTCCTTCCTCGGATATTGTATCAGTTTTAAAGTATTTGTACATGTATACATGGGCAAAATTACAAGACAAATACGATTGTAGGTGCTCGATGTCATGGAATAATTATTGAAGCATGAATTTTCTTAGCACAAAATCCCCTTTCATCCATTGGATCACTAAGGAGTCATAGATAACTTGGATCACTAAGGAGTCATAGATAACTTGGATTCTAGTAGTTCCTTTTTCAAGAGCAACGATTAAAGCCAATTTGATGGATATGAGTTCACGATGCTTATTTGAAGATTGATTGGTTCTAGGGTTGAATATGAGGAAATGATTTTGGAAGAAAAAAACTAGTCACCGAACTCCTTCCTAAGGTGAAATCCCTTATGAGGCTCCATAGAAGAATGCCAAGGGAATTTAAATGTTAATACTAAAATTAGAGTTTTGAGCATGATGAGGGATGGAGGAAAATTACTTAATATATTGATACTTCGGGAAGAACATTCATAAAGCATGGTGTCCTTACCCTTGAATGTTTTTGCACTTCTTGCTAATGAAATCCCCCAAGACAAGGTTAAATGTAGGGCTTTGCAAGATTTTGTATCCTTATCTTTGTACGAATTTCTTAAAGTTGTTTTAATTGTATCCCTTTGTCATGTATACTTCTGTAGGTTTTAACCGCATACAGAAATTACCTGCATACGAATTCTAAATCACATGAAAAATAAAAATGCGAGAGCATAACACATAAAACACATATACATAGAGATTTCCCACTGGATCCCAAAACTGGGACTACCAGCTTGATTTTTCATTATGTTCCTTTCAATGTTACAATACATATTTATACATGCCGAATCATCCAATACTGTGGACCGAAAAACCATCGCGTCCAAAACCATGGACCGAAAACCATCGCGTCCAAAAAGCATGTGCGAAAATCATGCACAAAACCATAGGTGGGTCTGCCTAACATAGGGTCCAAAACCAAAATTTTTCGGGGCGCTACCCCAGACCCCATAAAGTGGGGTTACGGGTACCCCTCAAACCCCTTGTTAACTATGTGGAAAGAATATAATACAACCCAACAATTTCAGGCTAATAAGACCTTCAGATTCTTTCCATACCAGCATTGTGAAGGGGTTGGAGAGCATCAGGTGATTGTTTGTTTCTTAATTTGCTTCACATAAGCTATATCAAGCAAGGCCATTGTAGCTTCTTTCTTGTAGTAGATCCCCAAGTATTAGTCTGGCTGAGGCTATGAAAGACAAAGGTCCAATCTGAGATGCAATTGTCAGAGAAAATAAGCTGTGCCCAACAAAATTTGAGGAAATGGGAAATTGGTGGCTTGTAGATTCGATATTAAATATTGCCCGGGAATTGGTATATAGCATGAATAAGAACAAAGAGTATGGTTTCTTTGGGTTTCAAAATAGAGAAACTTATCTGGCATATTGGATAGAAAAAATGAAGGTATCTCATGTTGTTCCTTAAACTTGATCCATATTTATGTCTCCAATTAGAACCAAGCAGAGGAGTTTCATTTAGTGGTTGCTTTTGTGATTCAGAATGGTTATGCTATATTCTGAATCAGTTGGAGGTGTTGATAATATCAGAGCATAGTTGTAGTGCAATGTGTATTTTTTGATGTCCAAGTATATTTTGTGAAACTAGGTTTTTGAAAATTGCTTGATGTTTGATGATGTGTGATTTTGCAATGGACTCAAATAAAGAGCTGGAACTCCATCCTCGGATTTCCTACAATTTAGTTTTGGTGTTAAAAATGGAGTATCAACAATCTCAATCTTACAACATCGGGTGTGTATATCATTCCGATCTTTATAAGTGGTGCATGCTGTAAATATTTAACGACTAAAGCAAGTTCAGGCTGAGGGATTGTGATGTCCCCACCCTGTTAATTGGGGCACCAAGTTGCAGTAGCAGTATCATTGAATGCCTGTCACAATATTGTATAACAACCATTATTAGTTTTTGCTGCAGCTCAGCTTATTTAATCTTTGTATCTTGAAAACGAATTAAATGGAAAACCATGGTTTTGGTCTTCCTGTTACACCATATGGTTGATCACCAGCTTCTGTTTTGAATATTATTACTTTTAGTTTTACCATAGAATAAAGCAATCCGGAGGTGGAAATAGTTCTTTGACTGTCAACAGAAGCTTGAGTTTCTTCCCTCTTTAATGATCCAATGTAAACATTCATGGTACTTCTCTGCAACTTTAATGATGTTGTAGATCAAATCCAGATGATTATGTAAACATAAATTCTGCTTGAGTTCTTTGACTGTAAACAAAAGCCTGAGTTTCTTCCCTATTTTATGATCCAATGTAGACATTCATAGTACTTCTCTGCAACTTTAATGATTTAGTAGATAATACCCAATTGATTATGCAAATATAAATTCTGATCAATCGCAGGGATAGTTTCACCAATTTCAATCTTTGGATTCTCTACTTTCAAAATATCAACTCAGCCCACTGTTCAAAGGTCTTCGCGATGATTCGAAAACTTAGCTTACTATTCAAGATCTTCAAACATGTCATAGCATGAAATTAAGCCAAAGTGTTGAGGAAGTTAGCAAAAAGTTCCCACGACCACCCCCTACACTCCTATTAAAATTGCTATGATTTCTGAGGTTTAACATTAAAATTGGCTTTTGCTTTTAAAGTGGGCATTGTTTTTTAAAACTTAGTTTTGTTAGTTTTAACATTAAAATTGGATTTTTCTTTTAAGTGGGTATTGGTTTTTAAAACTTACTTTTCGCTATTCACTTTTAAATGGTTTCTCTTTTTATTTTTATAAAAAAATTTGAAGAAATATTTAGATTAACTTTACATAATTTTGGTTATAAAAATTTGTAATTGGGTAGCTAATTTTTTTACATTGTTATTGAAAAAAAAAATCGCTTAAATTTATTGAATCTTGATCTATTAAGAGGGATCAAGTCCACATTTAATGTGGATCTAATGAATTTCTGCAAGCTTATGAATACATTAAATGAGTAACTCAAACTTATCTTAATAATTATTATTTTTTACAAATACCATGGAAAAATAGCATGGCTATACAATACCATGGGCCTTTAAAGTACCATTGGTAAACACATTAAATGAGTAACTCAAACTTATCTTAATAATTATTATTTTTTAATTTTAATTTAATTTTTAATAATTTGCCCAAATCAACATAATTACGATGTAAGGTGTTCCCTTTGAAATAAACTTTGCTCTCTGCCTACATGTCATTACTTTGCACCATTGGATGATATGTTAGAGGATTGAGCCATGTTGAGTCGTTCGATTATGTTGAGTTAGTTGCAACTCTCTAACGGCCTGAGCAGCGCAAATTTCTAGAGACACAGAAATAGCCTACCGCTGTTACCAGCCAGAGCACATCAACCAGCGGGGTCGCGGAGCTCGAGGGGAGATATTTGGATACCAAATGTCTCTGTGGTACGAACATTTTGTGCATAAGAGGGTCCCAGGGGAATATCCACTGCTCCAAGCCCATTTTTGATAAATGGCTCAAGATTTGTCTGACTGCTTTTATGATTTCCATCCAAAATATATCGAGAAAATAATGCAGATCCATGCTGAATTTTATGGTATTTTCTGGATCGTTCTCTATTTTCTTCTTGGCCTCATCTGCGAGGAGAGTAGCTGTTTGACATTCCTGCCAGCTTCCACGCTCTTTCTCATGATCTTTTCCTATTTCTTTCTTAATTTTTTCATGCTTTATATCTTCTTGTACTACTCTCATGTCTTACTTTGTGGGAGATGCTCTATGCATGGCCTTTGCATACTTTGTTCATGTAACTTTTTGCAGCACTGCCTTTGCATACTCTGTTCATGTAACTTTTTATAGCATGGCCTTTACATACTCTGCTCATGTAACTTTTTGCAGTCCTGCTCATCATCTTAGGTTATCAGTGGACCCTAATAACAGATGCATTTCCTTACTTGGGAAATTGCATCTCACCTGTCTTTTGTGCTACTTCATTGTTTTTCCAGTCATTAGTTATGTAGGAATCTTGTTCTAAGTTCATTCATTTAGCGGAAGCAAGCTTATTGACTTTGCTGTAACATGCACAGAAAAATCTCACCAATGTAAAGTCCAGAAAATGGGGCCTGTGGAAAATTTCTGGTGACCATGAATCCGAGGAGAGAAATGAAGGAAGTTTCCATAAGAGGGTAAATTCAAACGGGGAGACATCTGAAGTTATATCTGCTGCTACAAAGGCTTATAATGCTGTAGTGGCCACTATTGTGAGGGCTCCTCCTAAAGACTTCAAGGTTTTCAGAGAAGAATGGGCCTCCATTCGCATACAAACTGCTTTTCGAGGAGTTTTGGTAACCATTCTTCATGCATGAGCCTCTATAGATTGTATGGTTGGTGTTTTGAGAGATGATTGTTTTCAATCCATTGGCTTTGGTTTGGGTTTTACAGGCCAGGGGGGCACTACTAGTGTTGAAAGAGTTTGTGAGATTACAAGCATTTTTTCGAGGTCGTCAAGTAAGGAAACAAGTAGCAGTTACCTTGAGGTGCATGCAAGCACTTGTTAGAGTTCAGGCTCGTGTAAGAGCTTGCTGTGTTCGGATGTCGACTGAAGGCTTATCTGTGCAAAAAATGATTGATGAACATTGAATTCGCCAAAACAAACTGTGGGAATCTAAGGTATTTTAACACTCTGGCCACTATGGTTTAGTAGCTTACTCTACCCACACAATAGGTCGGAGTGCCGAATCTTGTGAGTGTTGGATTACCATATGTGAACTGTAGTTTAAGATATATACGAAACCACAAGCAAATCCTAATCATCATCGTGTTTACTCTTATCATGAAAATTTCCTTCACAAATGCTTTAGGCCCCTGTTCTGATTTGTGCTCAGACACCAAACCATGACTACTCATGAAGAAAAGTAGCTGCCCTTTTTGTAGACTTTTCCTCGCCATATTTCTTTTCACGACCCTTGTGCTAGATACTTCTTTATCAGAGGTCTGAAACGATCTCGATTTTTCTTACTAGTTGCTTTCCCTTGCCTGAAAGGAGATATATTAGTCTTTAGATTTTGTTATCATTTGTCTTCCCCTTATTCTTGTTTTGGTACTATTTACATATTTCTAAGATTCAAGTCTCTGCACTTTGTAGGAGGAAAAATGTATTATGCTGTACGATGCACGTTATTGTTAATAATTATTGTTAATAAGAGTTTGCCATGTTCGGATGTTGACTGAAGGCTTAGCTGTGCGAAAAATGATTGATGAACATTGAATTCGCCAAAACAAACTGTGGGAATCTGAGGTACTTTAACACTCTGGCCACTATGGTTTACTAGCTTACTCTACCCACACAATAGGTCGGAGTGCCGAATCCTGTGAGTGTCAGATTACCATATGTCAACTGTAGTTTAAGATATATATGAAACCACAAGCAAATCCTAATCATCATCGTGTTTACTCTTATCATGAAAATTTCCTGCACAAACGCTTTAGGCCCCTGTTCTGATTTGTGCTCAGACACCAAACCAGGACTACTCATGAAGAAAAGTAGCTGCCCTTTCTGTAGACTTTTCCTGGCCATATTGCTTTTCATGACCCTTGTACTGTGGACTAGATCATACCTCATATAGATACTTCTTTATCAGAGGTCTGAAACGATCTCGGTTTTTCTTACCAGTTGCTTTCCCTTGCCTGAAAGGAGATATATTAGTCTTCAGATTTTGTTATCATTTGTCTTCCCCTTCTTCTTGTTTTGGTAATATTTACATATTTCTAAGATTCAAGTCTCTGTACTTTGCAGGAGGAAAAATGTATTATGTTGTACTATGCATGTTATTGTTAATAATTATTGGTGAAAATAAATTTTCATGGCATTAGTGGAGTAATCACTCGCCATCTTGGATTTTGAGCAAATACAAGGTTCACCTCTTTCTATGCCCAAACTTTACTATAAGTGAAGTCTTGTAAAAAAATGATTAGGGTCTATTCCTTGGTCTTTTACATACATGCCAGAGTTGCCATTAGACTTGTGTATCCGATTCTGTTTGATAGCTAGTTTGCGTAGTTTGGAAATTTTTTGAATAGGGAAATAAATCAGGCCATCAAACCTAGGCGATATATGTTCAAAACTGATAATATTTCTGCATACAAAAGGATATACATTAAATATTGGCACCATCGGCAGATGAACCAACATAATGAAATGATTTATGCTTTCATTGGAATGTGTATTTTTAAGAGACTAGCTGGAGTGAGTGTACACTTGTGGTAGAAAGGTTCAGAGAGTTCAGCAGGCTTTCTGTTTCCAATTTGAGATTAAATTTTAATCTTACTGATACTAGGGTCTATTGTTGGGATTTTTACAGTCTCTTGTTCAGCTGGAAAATGTAAAATGTGTGGCCCCTGCCACAATAGTGAACTCTATGCCAATATTAACTTTTGATGGAAATAAGTCTGAATAGGGATCGACAGATGAAATGGAGGAAGGGTTTATCTATTATCAGGTTCTCATGTCTTGTATTTAGGATACAATGTCTATCATTGTTCTTAACAACCTAAGGAGATTATTTATTTTATGTGATTTTGATAATCTAAGTTTTGGGACGTTGAGTAGGAAATGTGCAATATGCCAGTTTGAATATGAATTTGGTGACCAGATCATCTCCTTACTATGCACCGACAGTTTCCATAACCACTGTGGGGCAGAGTGGTTGCTAAATCACTCTAAGCTGTGCCCCATATGTAAGCACGACGTTATGGACCAGAAACCTGTGGATACCGAATTTGTTCCCTGAGCTTCTGCAACTAAAAATGACAGAGAAAAGAAACACTGTACAGTTCCCTTTTTGTATAGAATTTAGTGGTTGATTTGTAAATATTACTGTAGTGGTCTTTCTTCGTTAAAAATAAATTTATGGCCACAAATTTGTAAACAAATGTAATATTTAAGGAGAAATATTGTTGTAAAGTGTAGAACTGCCATCGTATTTATTCAGAATCAACAAATCTATTCTCATCAAAATATGCCTCCTTCCTGCCAAATTGCAACTTTAAAATCTCAATATTTAAGAATCCGAGCATTGCCAGAAGAGACCTTATACTCGGGGGGGCATTGAATATAGTAACCAAGGCACTATTCACATGTCATATGAGGTATGCCTCTAATAACTAGATATTTTCCTAAAAGGAAATATATTAGTCTTCATATTTTGTTATCATTTATCTTCCCCTTATTCTTGTTTTGGTAATATTTACATATTTCTAAGATTCAAGTCTCTGCACTTTGCAGGAGGAAAAATGTATTATGCTGTACTATGCACATTATTGTTAAAATTATTGGTGAAAATAAATTTTCATGGCATTAGTGGAGTAATCAACTCGCCCTCTTAGGGGATTAAAGAGCTTTCCCCCTTGTGGAACAAGTATAAGCATGAAGATATCTTTGTGTGGACCTCCTAAGGTACAGTGAGAATATGGGTTGCCTAATAAGCATGGAATTGCATATGAGGCTTGAGCCATGAACTTTGCTAGCTCAAGCTCAAAATCGAAATCAAATTTCTTTCAAATGGCAACAAATTATGTTCCTTAGTAGTGTGTGTCCTAAGTCCTCAGGGGAGCAAGGGCAGCAAACGAACTTCTTTCTAAAGAACTAACAAAAGGTTTGATGCATTAGTGCTTCTACAGGGGATGTCCAAAAATTCTGTCAGCTTTGTCATGTTCAAGAGTTTCCTGACAGAGGTATAGGTAGGTCCATTTTGTGTTAGGTGCGTGCTATATTCTATTAGCTGATTCTGTATTCGTTGGATA
The DNA here is from genome assembly GCA_000404065.3 of Pinus taeda. Classification (NCBI taxonomy): domain Eukaryota; kingdom Viridiplantae; phylum Streptophyta; class Pinopsida; order Pinales; family Pinaceae; genus Pinus; species Pinus taeda. Next base: position 34,325 of record APFE031338309.1, read on the forward strand.
GAAGATCCATGTGTCTTATTCGCTTCAATGTGTTTCATACATCTTTCGAATGCGAGAGTGGAAGGCTTCGTTATGAGAGCTTGGTGTGTATTATGCGTATTTAATTCTTTTTCAAATTCGAGTACATAACAAAGGAAGTCCACATGCCCAAGTGGATATCCACAATGTTAGAAAAATTTGTGCATGACTTTATAACGTTAAGTGGATTTGGCTTCATTGGGTTTTTAATTCTGAGAACCTTAGATTTGATTCTTGAATTGAAAAGATGTTAGGTCTGACGTCAGGTTCAATCACGGTGATCCATATTAGGTAATGCTTGTTGAGGGACATAAGTTTATATTCTATATTTGATATGAAATACTTCAAAATAATCCTTTTAATATTAATAAGGTGTTCTGTCTAGATGTCATGGATTTTGAGCAGATACAAGGTTCACCTCTTTCTATGCCCAACCTTTCCTATAAGTGAAGTCTTGTACATACATGATTAGGGGTTGTTCCTTGGTCTTTTACATACATGCCAGAGTTGCCATTAGACTTGTGTATCTGATTCTATTTGATAGCTAGTTTGCGTAGTTTGGAAATTTGTTGAATAGGGAAATAAATCAAGCCATCAAACCTGGGCGATATATGTTCAAAACCGATAATATTTCTACATACAGAAGGATATACATTAAATATTGGTAGCATCGGTAGATGAGCCAACATAATGAAATGATCTATGCTTTCATTGGAATGTGTATTTTTAAGAGACTAGCTGGAGTGAGTGTACACTTGTGGTAGCAAGGTTCAGAGAGTTCAACAGGTTTTCTGTTTCCAATTTGAGATTAAATTTTAATCTTACTTATATTGGGGTCCGTTGTTGGGATTTTTACAGTCTCTTGTTCAGCTGGAAAATGTAAAATGTGTGGCTCCTGCCACAATAGTGAACTCTATGCCAATATTCACTTTTAATGGAAATAAGTCTGAACATGGATTGACAGATGAAATGGAGTAAGGGTTTATCTATTATCAGGTTCTCATGTCTTGTATTTAGGATACAATGTCTATCATTGTTCTTAACAACCTAAGGAGATGATTTATTTTCTGTGATTTTGATAATCTATGTTTTGGGACGTTGTGTAGGAAATGTGCAATATGCCAGTTTGAATATGAATTTGGTGATCAGATCATCTCTTTACCATGCACCCACAGTTTCCATAAACACTGGGGGGCGGAGTGGTTGCTAAATCACTCTAAGATGTGCCCCATATGTAAGCACGACGTTATGGACCAGAAACCTGTGGATACTGAATTTGGCCCCTGAGATTTTGCAACTAAAAATGGCAAAGAAAGAAACACTGTACAATTCCCTTTTTGTATAGAATTCAGTGGCTGATTTGTAAATATTACTGTAGTGGTCTTTCTTCGTTAAAAATAAATTTATGGCCACAACTTTGTAAACAGATGTAATATTTAAGGAGAAATATTGTTGTAAAGTGTAGAACTGCCATCATATTATTTCAGAATCAGCAAATCTATTCTCATCAGAATATGCCTCCTTCCTGCCAAACAACAACTTAAAAATCTCAATATTTAAGAATCCGACATTGCCAGAAGATACCTTATTTCTACGTTTTTTGGGCAGATTTGAAGTACATAGTTTGTTGAACATGTTGTATGCTCAATGCCCCACCTATATTTTTGGGCAATAATTTGTATGCTCATGTTTCAAGAGGTGTGGTGTGATAGTCAAGGAACCCTTGAAGAAGTTCGTGCAAAACTGCAAATGAGACAAGAGGGTGCAATCAAACGTGAGAGAGCAATTGCTTATGCTCTCTCCCATCAGGTACATAACTATGTTCAATGCAGAAAAGTCACTTGAAAATTCATTTGTATAAGTCCTTGATTGAACACTCTATTTCTGGCAGATTTTAAATGTTGTGGTAGAATCCTCTACACAAGACCTTAGATGTAGATGCCAGGTTGACATTTTGAAATTTATATACTAGTAAATTTTATGGGCGTTGAATCTGTTTTCAGCAATGGAGAAGCAATTCAAAAACAAACATGAATTATGCTAGAATTGAGCCAGACAAAAATAGTTGGGGTTGGAGCTGGTTAGAACGCTGGATCGCTGCAAAGCCTTGGGAGAATAGACTCATGGAACAAGACCAAATGGATGCTTGTGAAATTCAGTCTCTCAAAAGCTATGATGGTGCTGGAGAGAATCTGAGGAAATCTCATGAACCAGGCAAAGTTAAAGTTTGCAGAAACAATATTAGTGTTCGTGTTGTTGCAAAACCATCTTCAGCGGTTTCCAGTCATCCTACTGGTAGATCATCTTCAAAGCCTAGCTCTGATATCCAATCTGATGAGAGCTCAACAATCTCAAGGGGATTATGTACTCCAAAATATGGAAATACTCTGCAGACATCAGTTGAGAGTGTGGGAAGGCCTAATTACATGAACTCTACAGAGTCTGCCAAGGCTAAAATATGCTCATCCAGTGCTCCAAAGATAAGACCATCATATGATGATCTTCAATTGTAGAAGAAAGTTTCTTCATATAATGCTGAAGTGAAGAGCACAGTCGGTTCAGATTCTTCTCTGCATGCTTGCAAATTGATTCCACCTATGTTGAGATCTGACAAATCATCTACCAACAATGGAGAGATTTCTTCTTGTTCTTATGGAGAGTCCCAAAAACCCTTTTATCAATGCTAAGTTTCAGAGTTCTATCCTATCACTACTAGTGGCTGAAGGTTGAAAACACTGCTGTGAATGGTTTGAGCTATAGTGACCAACATTTCATGGGCATTCTTCTGTATGTTTGAACAGAAGTTCAACTTAGCTGCAGAGATTAAGATTTCAGCTTCCAACTGAACTTTGTTAGATGCTCTTTAGGAATGGAGAGTAAAATTTTGAGTTCAATTTTAAGTAGTTTTTACTTAAGAACTCAAAAGAAGACATGAAATATTTTCATTTGGTTAGTTGGGCCAACATGAAACATCTGTTTGTGGTTGCACAAAGAGGGATCAAAATGTTGGTGCTAGAATCGAGGCCCCATTACTCACTGTATAGTGTTGTTTCTCAAGGTTTTCCTCTGCCACTTAAGATCCACTAGGGTAGTCTTACACGTGTTTAGTTCTTTTTATGATGGAGAGAAACCCATTTTGAAATCACACAACTTCTCTTCTATGTTATTATTTCTTATGCATTGTATAAAATTTTGACTTCTTTTTTCTATACTATTATTTCTTATGCCATTGCCTTACGACGTTTCCTTTGCAACATGTGTTGCAAATGCTAGTTATTGTAACATTGAAAGGAATATAATGAAAAGTCAAGCAGGTAGTCCTGGTTTTGGGATCTAGGGGAAAATCTTCGTGAATATGTGTTTTATGTGTTATGCTCTGGCATTGTTTATTTTATGTGTCTTAGAATTCGTATGCAGGTAATTTTTGTACGGGGCTAAAACCTACATTTGGTATCAGAGTTGTTTTGGCTTCAAGGGGATGCCTTTGCTACTGAGGGGTTTCGCTCGGGCCTGCGGTAGACCCTTTTTAGTGGGAGATCTGCGGGATCGATTCTAGTGGTGAAAGAAGATGGCGAGTAATGGAAAAATAGAGATCAATAAATTTAATGGTAAGAGTTTCGAGTTATGGAAACTCAAGATGGAGGATCTATTGGTGAATAAAGATTAGTGGATCGCGGTAGATCCAGGTACTAAACCAACGAAAATGTTCGATGAAGAATAGAAGAAGTTGGATCGAAAGGCAATGAGCACAATATGATTGTATGTCTCAGATTTAGTATTTCTGAATGTATCAGGGGAAGCTACGATGAAGGATTTGTAGGACAAGTTAGGGACTTTGTGCTAATCTAAGTCTCTAGTGAATAAACTGTTCCTGCAGAGAAAGCTGTATAACCTGAGGATGAAAGATGGAGACTCGGTGACAGAGCATCTGAATGCCTTTAATACTGTGGTAAGTCAGTTAGCATTTGTTGATATTAAAATTTCAGATGAAGATAAGTGCATCGGTTTGTTGTGTTCTCTACCAGATTCATGGGATAGTTTGGTTATTGCAATAGGTAGTAATGCAATTGCCTTGCAGTTTGATGAAATAGTCTCATTTTTGCTGTAGAAGGAGATGAGACGGAAAAATATGGAGAGACAGAATGGTGATGCCTTGTCCATACGAAGACGGTCCCAGAACATAAATAAAAATAAGTCATCGAGTGGGAGATCTAAATCTCCAGGAAAACCTGTAAAGGTGGTGTGCTGGAAATGCGGAAAGAAAGGGCACTACAAACGGGACTGTAAATCTAAAGCTCCTGATAAAGGAAAGGGATCTGATGATGCTCCTTCTGTAGAGGCGAAGGCCACCTTAGATGAAGGTGGGGATGTGTACTTGGATTATTCAAGTACACATGTAGATCATGAGGCGTGGTTGATTGACTCAGGTGCATCCTTTCACTTCACTCCCCATAGAGAGTGGTTCTGCGAGTATGAGAAATACGATGGTGGTGATGTCTTCTTAGGGGATAATAGGAAGGCTAGAATCATTGATTGTGGAAAAGTAAAGTTGGAGTTGCAAGGTGGAAGGGTTAGAACACTTCTAGGTGTTCTACATATTTCTGCATTGGCCAGAAATCAGATTTCTGTAAGTTGGATGATGCAAGTGTAAAAAAAGTGTTCGAGAAGGATACCTGCAAGATGGTTCAGGGAGCACTGGTATTGATGTGGGGAGTTTGGATTGGAACTCTGTACAAGCTACAAGGTAGCATTGTTGTTGATGGGTGGAACAAATTTGTGGTTCCTGAAAGTGGAACAGAAAATTTAGTGGTGTCCGGAGAGAAGACCATGTTGTGGCATCAAAGGC
>APFE031338310.1:6008-27056 GCA_000404065.3 Pinus taeda
ACCTCTTTTATAAATATGGTATTTGGCCCATAGGATTCACTTAAATAAAACCTATTCTTGAAATTGGGCGAATGGATTCACTTAAATAAAACCTATCCTTGAAAATGGGCGAATGGAAGGTTGTAGCTCCTATTTTCAAGGGCTAAATTTACCTTTTTTACCCTCTCCCTTAAACTAAGGTGGGATATTTGAGGTGATTTGTAAAAATGTACTATGATACAAAATATTTACCCACTAAAAATTTAAAACCCCTTAATTTCGCCAAAGGGCGAACATTCGCCCCTAAAATTTTCTATGAGTGTCATGTTCAAGAGTGACCTACTACTAATGAAGTTATTCAAGTTTTCTTCCCTTTTTCCCCAGTCATTGCTAACCAGTACCTCTTTATTTTTATCAAGCTTGAGGAGGATAACATATGCTTGTTCTATAAATTTCCCTTTGGCCAAACCTGTCACTATGTTTTGATGAGCCTAGTGACAATGAAACTCGCTCTTGTCTATATGGACAAGTTTGTCGCTATTATTTTAACGAGTTTAACGACAAAGATAACTCGGTCATTTTTAGTTTTAGAGATTCTGAAAAGAGACAGAAAGGAAACTCCGGTAGCCCTTTTTCATAGTGTAATCCCTTAATTTCAAAAAATTATAAAATAATACGAAAGGGATGACTTTTCCAATCACTTTAGCGAGCCGAAAAAGACAAGCGCTCGATCTTTTTGTGTAATGATCCCTCAAGTCCAAAAGATTAAAATATAGAGGAGGGATGGCACTTCCAATCACTTCAACGAGCTGGAGAGGCCAATTGTGTGGCAATATTTTCATATTTTATGAGTCTAAAAAGAGCTTAAAAGAGACTCATTTTTTAGGAACGAGTGATGTTTTCCGATAGCAACTAGTTCCAGGTAAGTTTGGAACTTTTCAATCATGGCAGTCTAAAGATGGTGGCTAACAGAATCACTCATCGTAGCTATTCCTCAAAAGGGTAAACAATCAAGTGGAGACGTATGATTGGCTAAAAGAGTGGAGGTGACAATAAGAACATGACCAAGGCTCAAAAATCTGGCATCGATGCGATCACAAAGGTTATTTATTGATGTGGATTCATTTTTAATGAGCTTGAATCTTTTGGAAACTATGCTTAGAGCTAGGTTTATTTTTTAACGAGCTTGAACTTTGCAGAAACATTGCTCGTGATAATAGTCAGAGATGTTTAATTCACCATTAACACTATGTTCTTTTGACGGTCATACTGCATATTCAATTGCTCCATCAAATTGATTAGAAATGTAAATACATGCTTGAAAAATGAGTTAAAAACCAACATCTTACTTGAATTACGTGAACAGTAACATAAAAGTAGTTTTACCTCTCATTTTTACCATTTCATTCAAATTTGGGATTGTTGGAGCTCTGGAGGTTTTTCCCCCCTCGACTTTCATCATTTGATTTCGGGAGATTCAGTGGACTATTTCCGGCGCTGTCTCGACCAAGTAGGAGCTAACCCTGAGCTCTTCAATTGAATTATTTTCCTTTTCTGATACTGAGCATATTTTCTTGTTCTTCTGGGCCTCAAGGGTTTGAACAATTCGTTATCTCCCCATCGTACCTAGTATACAACAAAAGGTGTGATGCATATTGAGCTGGCCATTGGCTAGTTAGTATGCATCCCACCTTGTACACAGCTAGGGTGCGATGGGTGCAAGGAGGAACGTTTATGCACTATCCTGATTCTTCTCTTGATTTTTTTTCAGAGATTCATCAGTTCAATATTGTCTTTACATGGTGTGAATGCGAGCATGAAGAATAGGATATGATTGCCTTACATGATCCGGGTATGGTTACTGCATTGTGAAACTGTGGCTTGCTCAAATTCTTTCACATATCCAGCATGAGGCAACAAACCAATTTGTTGCAATATCTTCTCGATGCATGGGATCCTACCAACCAAGTGTTCTAAATTAGAGGTAAATCCATCCCTTTGACAGTTGGGGATATCTATTTCTTGACTGGGTTTTCGAGACGTGGTGCCCCTATCTCACTATCAGGATCCGCTCATGGGGGTGAATTCGTGAGGGATTACATTTTCCGATTCTGTAGAGATGGATCCCAGCCGAGTAGGGATAACAATATTAGTATTTGAGATGTCACTAACTGGTCCTTGAGGACTATCTTATTCACCTTTTCTAGATTGGCTGGTAGCGCGACTCTTCACTTGACCAACAGGTCCTGCAGTATGCCTTGGAATGCCTTGAACCAAAGGTATTCAACTGGTGTGATGTAGTACTTCTGGTTATAAAAGAATAGCTTACCAAGGTGAAGAATGGAAGATCCAAGAACTTTGGTTATGGTTCTATTCTGACCACTTTCGCCTTGGAGAAGATCCCACTGATGCAGCCACAATACATTTCACTCGGACTGCCAGCACCGACGGAACCACAGATGCAGAGATGGGTTGATCTTATGGCCAGACACGCTAGTAAGTTGCATATTTCATTCTCTGATGCCTTCTTTGAGTGGTTCAACCATCAGCAGATAGTCTACGTCGAGTACCCATATGTTGGGATGGATTTCTGGGGTGACCCAGATTTGGTGCTGCCAGTTGGTGAGCAGTGGGGTGTTATAGGTAAAAAGATCTGACCATATCTTTGTTTATTGATTTTATAATGTTCTTTTGTTTTTTAAATGTTATCAAGACTAATCAAACCCATATATTTGCATAGATATTAGACCAGTGTGCTCGAGGGTAGCAGCTACCATTCCAGCAGGAGAGGCTATAGGGAGGGTTGTCCATTGCGATCTGGATGTAGCCGAGACCCTTGCAGTATTGCAGGATCAAATCGAGGGTCTCAACCTTGGTATTCATGATGTGAGGATAGACGAGTTACCTCTAAGATTACAACGCCATACCACTGGTGTGTCGAGTCGATGGACTAGACTCTTACGTATGATCTCACAAGCGGTGACTTGTTATCACCAACACCATTAGTCTAGTGTGCTTCCAGCATTTTTGAATTTTTGGGTCGTATGACCAATTTTGTCTTGGACACAGAACATTTTTTAGAAACTATAAATAATTATATATATTTTTTATTTTTAGAGTTTTATTTTGGTTAAGTTATATGATCCTGATGCAAATGTTGATTAAAATGCCTTTTCTTTTATAAATGCTGAAAATGTCTATCTAACACATAATTTACCAATGAATCAGTTAATGTGTTTAAGTTTCTGGAAATGTGTTGATATTGAATAGAATCAAACCGCCTTTTCAAAATCCTGAACCTTAGGAACATACAATAGATAGTTGGATTCCAAATGGAATAGATGCCAGTAAGCTGTAGGATGATGAGTTGCAAGTTTAGCCTGACAACAAGTCGGCGTATGCCATGTGTGATGGCATTAGAGAGAAGCTCTATCAATGCACTGTACTCAATGATGTTGTCCGTTGACTGACCAATACATACCCCTATGCAAATCACTAATTTGCTGCTTGGATAAAAAATGGCCCAGATTGCAGAAGATAGGTTCTACGAACTACGACTAGCTCCATTGGCATATCCAACAAATTATTCCAATAGGTCTGACATCTGCAACAAATGAAAAAGTGGATTACGTAACCCAAACAATCACTCTTGACGAAAACAAAAACGTAACAAAAACATATGAAGAGATTAATACACTTAGTCAAGCATAGTAATGCTTAAGATACAACCCATTTCAGGGTTGCGACAATGGAATCCCATTATAATCTACTAGATCGCAGGCTCCTTTTGCTAATACTAGCTTAACAATCTAGGGACCCATCCACAATGATTGGAAATTACCCACTCCCAATTTATCGGATTCCTGATCGTAAAGTAAGACCAGGTCACCTTCTAAGAAGACACAGGGTTTGACGTTCTTGTCAAATTGCACCTTGAATCATTTCTTATGAGCTTCGTTATCCAAGGCGGCATCACGATGGGTTTCATCCAATTGGATTAGTTCCAAGAAACGAGCCTCTTCCTCTAAAGTTTCAGGAAGAAGGTCGACTGCTAGCTTGAGAGATGAAATTTCACACTGAATCGGTAAGATCGCTTCCAAGCCATACACCAACTGAAAGGGTGTAAATCTGATTGTATTTCTCATCGATGTCCTATATGCCCATAAGGCCTAGTACAGGATTAGGTGCCAACTTCATTTGTGGACTCCAATCATCCTTTGCAGCATGTGCTTCAGGACTTTGTTGATGGCCTCAACATGTCCATTAGCTTGCGGATAATACGGAGTAGAACTGTTGTGGGACAGTCCTAATTTGGTAGCCAATTCAACCATCATGTGATTGTGGAAATACGATCCATGATATGTGACTATAACCTGTGGAATGCCAAATCTAGAGACTACATGATTGAAAAAGAAAAGAGCAGTCGTTTCACCGCTGTTGTTTAATGTAGGAATCGCCTCGACCCATTTTGTAAAATAGTCAACTGCGACTATGATATACCCATGCCCCCCGGCTGAGGTGGGGTTACATGTCATGAAATCTATGCCCCATTTGGCAAATGGCCCAACAACAACTACTGGGTGCAAAGGTGTGGGTGCTATTCTAGTATTGTGGTCGAAGATTTGACAAGCATGGCAACTTCTAACTGCGATTATGCAATCTTTGAACATAGTAGGCTAGAAGTAACCTGCTCGTAAGATATTTTGCGTTGTAGCGTAACCAGATTGATGTCCCCCACACACGCCTAAATGACAATCATTCAGGACTTTTTTGGCCTCCACATGGGTGAGGCACCTTTGCAGAATTACATCGATACCTCGACGGTAAAGTGTATTACTGACGATCATGTAGTCTTTTGCTTGGGATCAAGTATGTCGTTGTTCTGAGTGAGAGGTATTAGGCCTGTATGTTTGGGTATAGAGATAGATTATTATATCTCCATACCACGGATCACTCGAGGATATCAGAAAAAAATATTCATCCATGATTGATGCTTTGGATGTTAAATCATTAGATGACGATGGGAAGTCGCATAGTAACTTTGCGAAAACCATAGATTTCTTTGATTTGGATTTTACGAATTCCAGATCAAAATCTTGCAAAATGGCTATCCATTTCAAATATTTTCCCCCAAGTAACTGACATGACAAAATGTAAGTCATAGGGTTGAAATATGACAAAATGGTAGTTTTGCGAAAGAGGATATAGTGTCAAAATATATGTACTACTTAAATAGCTACAAGAGCCAGATTTTCAACATAGGAGTACTTGCTTTCTATATCATTTAAGTTTCGACTTAAATAATAGAAAGGATGTTCGATTCCATTGTCCTCTTGAACTAAAACCATTGCGATGGTCATATATGTTGTAGCTAGATACAGGTTAAAGTCTTTTTGATAGTCAGGAGCGTACATTAATGATGCTTTTATTAGGGATTCCTTTAGAGCATCAAAGGAAGCTTGCGCAACTTGATCCCAATTAAAGGGTACTTATTTTTTCAAAAGACACGTATAACCTTTAGCAAGTTTGGCATAATTTAGAATGAACCTCCTCAGAAAGTTTGCTTTCCCTTGGAGTTTCTGAATCTGAAGCAAATTTGAAGGTGGAGGCATATCGATGATTGCCTAAACCTTACATGGGTTGAGTCAAATCTCATCCTTAGAAACTATGAAACCAAGTAAATGATGAGAACCGACACAAAACACACACTTGTCTGGATTGAGTCGTATCTTGTAGTGTCGGCAACGTAGAAATATAGCTCTCAAATGTTGCGGGTGGTCAGTCCTCTTTTGCGAATGAGCCGGTAGATCGTCGAGATACGATTGAACGATGTTCTTGATGTCATGGAAGGCATAGTTCATAGCCCTCTGAAAAGTTGCCCCTGTGTTCTTTAAACCGAAAGGTAGTTTGCGATATGCGAATGTGCCCCAAAAACATATAAATGCAGTCTTCGACTGGTCTTGTGGGTGGATATTTATTTGATTATACACAAAATTCCATCCATGAATGAAAAGATTTTGCATTTGGCGCATTCATCAATTATCTGGTCGATGAAGGGTGTAGGGTAGTTGTCCTTTGGAAAAGCTTGATTTACATCCCTGTAATCAATAGACACTCTGATCATTCCTTTCTTTTTCATTACAGGAACAATATTCGATACACAATCAGTTAGAGGAACTCGGTAAATGAAACCAGCATGTAAAAGTTTTTCAACTTTTTCCTTGATGGCAGCGACTTTCTTCAGGTGTACTTGTTGAAGCTGTTGTCATACTGGTTTGACATCTAGATACATATTGATTTCGTGTTCAACGATGATTGAGTCAATGCCTGGAATTTCTTCATATGACCATGGAAAGACATCTCTAAATTCGTGAAAGAGAGCGCAATATATTTCCAATTCTGAAGAAGAGCAAGTTTTGCCGACATGAATATTCTCTACAACATTTGGTTTGGTTGAGATATTTATGGCGATAGTTTCTTCAATATTGGATAGATTTCACTTGGAATCCACCGTATTTACAGTATTTCATAGAAAATAAAAAACTAAAGGATGATTAAGGTCACTGGAATAATCTTCGTTGTAATCTGGAAGATGGAAATGATGGTGGTAATATTCCCATGGTGCCTCTCCTATCATCATTGACTGAATGATTCCTTTGTCTATAAAATGTACATGCGACCAAGGATTTGAAGAGGTGCCATATTCCTTAGACCTATCTATCCAAACACTTGATGAGCGTTGATTTGGGTTTTTCGCCTAGGCCAAGAAAATTGATTGCTACAACATTTTTATTGGGCTTGGAGGCAATACCTTGTGATGATCCATGCTAACTAAATTATTGGAAATCTTCTAAATCCTTGTAGATATAGAAGATACCATGTTGCAGGTTTCCACTTTGGCCACTTCCGCCAGATTATTTGGAGGTGGTAGGGAAAAAGTATCCATTAAGGTAGGGTCTTTTAGGAGGCCTACTTCGATATTTTGAAGTGATTGAGAGCTTCCATGGATCATTGGAATGCTTCCCGTAACTTGTGAACTGTTGGGGAGGAAGGTTTGTTGGTCAACGATTGTAATTCCTCCTTGGAAGGGAAATGCAATCTTTCTAAAATATGTTGACACAACAACAACCATAGCATAAATCCAGGGCCTTCCCAGTAGGATATTGTAATCAAGGTTTCCATCAATAACTTCGACGTCAATTTCTACTATCTTGCCCCCCAGTTCAACTTGCAAGTTACTTAAAATCCTGTATGAGGTGTATGTTTGTCCATCGAATGCTTTTAATGTAATTGATGATCTTGACAAGGGTGGTGAGCCTAAAGTTTTCCAACAACTCATTGACATAATGCAGGTAGATGCCCCCCTCATCAATGATTGTTTGATGAACAGTTTTGTTGAGGGCTTTCACTTATATGAGGAAAACGAGTTGAGTCGGTAACTGAGGTTCGTATCCTTTATTATTAAAGGCCACAAGATTGGAATCCGTTGGGTAAATCCCACCTATTGCTGATAATATAGCCTTCTTTTGGGAGGGGCAATTTTGCAGTACTTCAAGTGTCGACATAGCTTACGACGATTGGGCCAGATCCTCTACTATATTATAATTCTGTGCTGCTCGAGCATGAGGATTAAAGGTTGATTTGTGTACTACTCCCTTTTGCGGCTTTATTGTTAGCTCAGGAATGATGGGTGGCACAACTTTGCTCAAAGTTGTTGTCGAACTACTAGGTTGATCTGTAGCCTTGTTGTTTGACATCTGTGGATTCCCATAATCTTTATTCCTTCTCGATATCCAAGCATCATTTTTCTGTTTCAAAATGGACAACATAAGCACTTGGGATGGGGAAGCATTATCGCTAGCAACTAGATTGGTTTCTTGGTTTGGAAACGGATCATTCAATACCGCTGAGGTATTTGAATTCTTAAAGAATTTCTTTACCTCAACTCGACGTGGACAATCTTTTGTCCAATGGTCTTCATTTCATATGAGACATGGCTGACCAGGTTTCTTTTTCCCAGAAGGGTTTCTAGAAGATTTTTTAGGAGTCGAATCTTCCTGTTTCTTCTTTTTGTTTTTCGCTTTCTTCTTGCCCCCTGGTTGCTTTGGTTCTTTACCTTTGTTGGTTGACATGGCATTGACCTCTGAGGTAGGAAGTTTGTCATTTGCCTTTTTACTGGAAACTATAAGGGATTTACTAGATGGGGCCTTTGCAGTTTGCGTACTTGAGGTGCCAATCACGCCGTCGCCGACATGAGAGTCCTTGTTTGATTTAGGAGGAGGAGGAATGAAAAATTATAGTCTAGGAGCAATAGGAATTTTGTCACAGAGCGTGCTAGACTGAGTATAGATTAAGTCTAGATATTGTGCATGAGCAATGACTTGCTCTTCAGTGACAACTCCTCCCTTGGCCACATCTTCTATAATAGAAGGTAAAAATGACTTTTTAATACATTCAGCTAGAAGCTGATCAGGAACATATGTCTTTACCATTCGACAACGACGTCAACACTCATGAATACGATCAGATATATGAGTGGCTGTTGTCTGTTTAAAATTGGTAAGGAGCTCCGTTCCTATTTCTTACCTTATGGGTAACTGAAAATGGGTTAAAAAAGTGGTGGCAAGGGCACTGAAGTTATCAAATGAATCTCTAAGAAATTCAATGTACCATTTTGCTGTCGGACCAGTTAGCTTCGCTAAAAAAGGCGAAGCTTAATCGAATCATCATTGAGGGTATTGGACGAACAACACAAATGAAAGGTCATTACATGATTCGACAGATCTTCACTCAGATTTCCATTAAATTTAGGAATATCTGATGGAAGTTTATGAGGAATCGCTAGCCACTAAGGAGCGTAAGAAATTGGATCATTTGTTAGCCGATTCAGATCTAGTAATTCTAAAGTTGCTACGAAAGGAAAGTGCTGATTCAGGTTTGACGAAGCATACCCAGGATAAGATGGGATTGCCTGAGTAGTGGGTCTTTGCATACCAGCATAATGTATTTGATGCTGATAACTTTGATAAGGTTGATGGCCATAACCATTATAACATGATTGTTGGTAATCGTTCTGAATATATGGCTGCCCATTACCTGCAAAGCTTTGTTGCTCAATCCTCAGTAAGCTTGTTGGAATTGCAGTTGTTGATATTGCACCAGCCATGGTTGTGAGAGCATTTATTGTTATCTAATACTCGATGTTTGACCAAGATGAGGGGTGATAATACTTGTTTGAGCTTGAGTCCCTTTCGTTAAGGAGCCACTAATCGGCAGTTGTGATTGAGTCACGGAGACAGGAGGCTGTTGTATTACAACCTAAGAAACTTGAGATTGACATACAACAAGTAGCACTTGTACTTGTGACAACGTCACAATAGCTGGTGTAGTGGGAATGTTCGACACAGGTTGATTTTGTTGCATTGAATATACAACTCTTAGATGTTGAGGTAGTATTGGTGTCCAACCACTGGATGCAATTCTAGCTTTAAACGAATTTTTTTGTGAACTCTCATATGGTTGCTCTCCCGAAGGGAATAATGAAAAGGCATACTGCCCCCCATATGGCGGCAATCTAGTGTTCAAAGGGTAAATTGGTCTTTGGAGACTGGACTGCCTAAATGGTTACTGATGTGAAGGATCAATTTGTTGAGTCTCAACATAAGAAACTCCAGATAAGATTTTGGATGAACAAATAGGAACAGACCATGTTGTTGAAACAGTTCCTGAGTGGACTCCATCTAGTGGTTGAGAACTAGTTGGGACAAATAGTATACCAATGAACATTGTTGGAGTAGCAGCAGGAAGTTTTGTTGTTGCTGTGTCAGATGACATAATCCTAGATGTCGATGGTTGTTCAGACATATCGAGTCTATCCAAAAGATTTCCTAGCAATTCGACAAGAACTTGCGATGAAGGGTGATCAAAAGAACTAACTTCTGTAGTAGACGGATATACGTGGATCCTAGTTCCAAAATGAAATTGGGTACTGGATGGAAGATCCTCTGCAATATCTTCTACAGCAATCAGTCCAAGTGGAAGAGGTAGACCGTTAGGTCCGTAAAATATTTCTGATGTCGGAGAGGGTATAGACTCTGCAGCGACAGATGTTGGAGGGGTAACACCTTCCAAATCAGCCCTATATTGAGCTGGTTCAGGAATAAAAGCGTTTACCATTACACTAGGATCAATTCTAATGTCCTCTTGTAACTGCGGAACTTCTTCTGTAGAGGCAGGGATACCATAAATAATTGGAGTAACCAGAGTCCCTGATGATGTTGAAACACAAGTTTCAAATAAACCAGGAGACTTTGACCCAGTTAAAAGAGATTGCTTGGCTCGGAATGGTTTCGTTTCAGGAGTCAAAAATGGTTGACTCATTAGTATTCGAAAATGACGGGGTTTTGATTGACTTTCTTCCATGATTGTGGATTACTTGGTCAACTCAAAGCTTAAAAAGGGGAAAATGTTATTCCGAATTAAATGAATTTTATGATGCTTTGACACAACTTTCTTTTCCAATTTTTAAGAGTCGAGAGAAAGCTAAAGATAACTCTAGTCGCCTTCGACTTTTAATGAGCTTGAAGTGATAAGTGCTCAGATGGACCTTTTCTTTTAAGGAGTCTGAAAAGGAACAAAAGTGACTACTCTGGAAATCTAGACAGGGGGATTACCAAACCAATCGTAAAACTGAAATATACACGTCGGTGGTAAATTATAGAGAAATTACCAAGGACTTTATGTACGACAATCAATCTTCCTGAATGCTCTGTTCAGTGCATTGCGATCGATAGGGCAGTAGACATGGATTCCTAAGGATAAAGGGTATCAGCCTATTGTGGTCTCCCAATATATACTCAAAGATACGTGGGAGCACAAGTCTGTACTGGCACTTGTCATATCAAAGAGGAGGAATCACCCAACCTACGATGAAAACGATAGTTACCAAGATTTAAGACGCCAGAATACGTCTCTAGCCTAGACTTCTAGATGTTGTGCGTTAGGTTCCAAAGCGTTTTTTTGTTCATTGAGGTTTATTTTACATTTGATCTTTCTTAAGAAGTTTGCCTTTCAAGGCTCACTGCGTGGTGTAGATGTACAATTCCTAAATATGCAATCTAAGATGATAAACTATCATTTATTTTCTTTTAGCAATGAAAATCCTAGATACTAAGGAAAGAAGAGTAAAATTCTTTCAACATAGAGAAAAGGTCACACACTAAATGCACTTTTCCTAAATCAATTTCCGCATGCAGTCTAAATGCAAATGCACATGCATGTATTTGTTTTTCCACTTTCTTAATGTGAGAATGGAAAAAAGAAAACTAAGTACAAATCTCAATTACTTTTCCTCAAAGCGATACTTTAGCAATTTCTTTTCAAAAACGAAAGGAAGACTAAGATGACACTTTCACTTTCGAATGGAAAACTATTTTTGACACTTCAAAGAATTGATAATTCAATAAAATACAATGGAAAAAGTGTAATCGACTATCTAAAAGAGGAAGACTTTATGACACTCTTTTCTTGACTGAGAATGATAGTTGCGACACTTTCAAATCAAAAGACGACAGTTCGATTAAGATATTTTTTGCAAAGGAGGACTTTAAATGATGAAAAATACATAAAAAACATTCATAATTCCTTATCAATGGAGGCTGAATAATGTAAAGGAAGAGAGTTTCAACAGTGATATACTGATCATAGGCTGCAAAACTACTGAATAGAGTGGAAAACAATGAAGAAAAACAAAAATCTAGAGAGAGGAATAGTCTCACTCAATCATTGCACTTGTCCTTAAGGGAAATAGGGATGCATCTCACCTGCAGCACACGGGAGGTGCGATGCATCCAGACTACCAATGAGGGATAGTGTGATGGTTTAGGGATGAGACTGAGCTTGGTTTCAACCCACAGTTTGCAGCTAAGTTCAGGGATTTAGGCTGAGCTTATGATAGGCAGTAAACACAAAGTATAGGGGCTGATGTAATGAGGTTATTGAGCTGCCACCAGGGCCCTTAGGATGTTTGCAAGTCAGATGTTCAGTTCATAAACCAACTCGGATATTGACTAAAGCCACGTTGATCTACTTTGCAGTTGCATAGGAAAAGCAGTTCGAAGGCTAGCTGGCTTAACTTCAGGCTTCGTCTATAGTTTATAAAGGAAACAACAGAAACAAACAAACAAATTATTCATTCCCCAGTGGAGTCGTCATTTTGTTTCCAGGAAAACTAGTGTCTTTTCAGATCTACTAGTCTCACTAAGATGGGTAGCTATCTTAGAAACAAACAATTCAAAGTAACTTGTGTTTTCCTTTATGAGAGGGAGATGAGAGAGAAGCAGAGAGCATCAATCTTAGTCTTTCGCTTGGCTCCTTGCTTTTTCCTCTCTCCCTTGATAGAGCTTTTGCCACTCCTTTCTCACTTGTCCCGCTTCAAAGAACACCTGTAGAGTCAAAGCAGCGAAATACCATCAAAGCATAGAGATCTATAACCATAAGCAATTTAGAATCAGATGTACATTAACCATACAAATGCATACACAAATACAAGATTCAGGAATATACAAGTATATGGAGGAAAACTCAAATAGCTTTATTGATAGAAGTAGTAGAAGAGAGGATTACCACCTAGCTTTTTGATCCAACACCATCCTCCCAGCATGAAAGTCATCTTCACCTCATGAAAAGCTAGATCACCCAACAATACAATGTCTCATAGAGAAACCAACAACACTTCCTTACAAAATACAAAATTCCTGCCTCTGGATCACTAGGATGAGGGATCCATATATAGATATTTGCAGGGGGGTGAGTCAGCTTCTGGGGTTTTTATTAGTGTCATTTCATTGATGGTTCTTGGTTCCACTTGTATATTTCATGATCTCTTACTCATCCCTGGGCGAATTCAGAGAGGTAAGTGTCATATGACCAGTTTCTAGAAGATTCTTTGAGTTTCCACCTAGCAAACTACCTCTGCCATTTGTCTTCTCTCACTCATCGCACCCTATAGAAGTGATTTTTAGTATTCATTGTACCCTTTGTGTGTAACAAGTGAGATGCATCGCACCCTCAGCATGGAGCAATCTGTATGGTCTAGTTTTGACTAGTTTTGAGCAGTTTTTCACAGTGAACTTCTGGGAAATGATGTAATCAATTGACCTTGATCCTTTAGGGTATGAAAAAACACTTTTAGGGGTTTATAAGCCCTTGGTTTATGGACATATGTGATTGGGGTTGTAATGCCCAAATATGTCTATAACAAGATTTATACTACATCGATATCGTTAAGACTTTGAAAAATGTTCAAAACAAATTGCTTTTACACTAATTTCTTTATTTTAAATTAATCTAACATTTTTTTTTAGGGATGACTTGTATATTTTCCTAATTTTGCTAAATTAATTCAAACACCATAAAAATATAAGAAAAAAGGTTTCAAAATATAACAAAATCATAGCAAAAAGAAGAACATACTAGAATTCGCTGAAGATGGAATATTTACCTTCACAACAAATTACAATTTTCGTTTCTGGTCCGTTGTCTTGTTCCTCCTCCATTCCTTTTTATTATTTTCCAAAAACATAGATTTTAGCATTAATTTGAATGACCAAAGAGCTTTAGGTTAAATCAATTAACTTCTTTTTTTGAACAAATAGCATTCAAATTTTAATTTTATATTTCCTTTATAATGATATAATATTAAATGGGAACTATATAATAATATGACATTACAATTTTAATTTTATATTACCTTTATAATAATCTAATATAAAATAATTTCATATATTTTGTTTACCCAAAAGTTGAATGCAATTTAAAATCAGTTCTTCGAAATAACTAGGAATGCGGACCCCTATCTCCTCATGGTTTCGAAATGAGGGGGAAGGGGAAATTTATCTATTTATGAATTTCAAGGCATTAAATATGTTCAGTGAAAGATGAGGCTTCAACATTGTTTACTAGGGGACACCACCAAACGAATCATAGATAGCTATGAAGAGCCTTTGAAGCACTCGATCAATATGAAAGGAGAGATAGATTGTAAACATGAACCACATGTCAGCAATGGGATTAAGCACCACAACTTGCAATAAATTTCCAATATGATTCCCAAGTGCAAACCTTCTGCAATAAAATAATCGTTTCAAGTCTATCATTGAAACTTATTTTCAACTAAAGAAATTGTGCTAGGGGTATCTCGAAAGCATGCATAGTCTTGTCCAAGATAGGACCACATGACTTTTGTGAACCAAACCTCCCATGTAACCATTAGACCAAATCACAGAAACTTACTATATGTGAATATATAAGTAGTGTCCACAAACTGATTGATTGAATTTTCTCTATGACACATGTTTGGGGTTCTAAATCAATGTATTCAAAAGTTTGTAGATTCTAGCCACTCATGTGCATATTCTCAATATCATTGCAATTGCATTCTCTATAAGGTCATTCTACAATCAACTTAGTGTGTGGTCAAAATTTCATTTGCTTACTTTGTCAAAGTGACAATTCCATTTAAACCAGCATGCTATAAACCTCTTGAATAATAGGATTCAATGCTCCTATCTCTCAATGGATTACAAAAACCTATAAAATAGAATTGAGATATTACTAGTAGTTGAAAAATCACATTTACTTAGAAATAATGGAGAAATGTTGTTTTGATTGTTTCCTAAGTTTAGATTTAGATCATATTTTCTAGGAGATTATTGTGATCTCCTAAACAACATGTAACCATTATATTTGTGTATGTGTGATTGCTTTAATCAATGAATGCAGTGTTTTGGAAGCCTCAGGTTCTCCTCACTTGAGTGCTGCATGTTTCATTCTTAATTTCAATTTGTCTTCCTATATTTTTTGATTGGTATCAAAGAAAGGTTATTGAGGCCGAGGGTCATGAGGCTTGTGCTAAGCGTACATGCTAGTGTCGCTGTTGGGATCATGTGTGTCACTGAGGAGATGTTTGACGCTGCTTTGTGGAGGTTGGCCATTGGAGCCAACTAGTGGAGCTGTCAAATTCATTGGTTAAATGTTGAAGAAGGAGCTTCCTTTTTTGAATATTTGCATGAAGCTAAGCTTGGTGAGGAATAAAATTGTTTGATTTTCAACATAGTAAGTGCCGCTATAATTTACATGACGTCAACGATGCCAGAATTGGAGCTAGCGTGGAACCATAAAGTAGTTGCAAGAAGTCATAAGTGTAGTTGCAAGAAGTCATAAGGAGAAGTGTGCACTATTGTAGTGTTGAGCCTCAGAAACCTAGTTGCTAATCGACGTGTCCAAAAAAGCTCTAGAAAAAAGCCTCCATTCTCTTAGTGTTGGAAGAGTAAACAATGTCATTGAAAGCGGTTGTCGCACGGGCTAAGTAGATCTTCCCTTGGAGCAATTTGAGTGTCATTTGAAGGAGATTTATGGATAGATATATAGTCTTGGTCAATCAGACACTAGGCTATAAAGGTGTGGTGGCCTGGCTAACATTTTGTTTTTTCTTCTTCAGACCAATGCTTTCAACCACAAGGAGATCCTATGTTGATGAGGGTGAACTTACGAAACTTGTGAATTTTGTGCTATAGCACTCCCCTATCGAAAAGTGCAATGGAGTTAGTCAAGAATGCCAGTCATAAAGGACATGAGTTGTTTTTTTTTTAAGGTTTTTACATATTTTTTTAAAGAAAGAGCATGTGGAGTGTCACCCACCGTGAGGCACTCTATTGGAAAGTGGCACCCACATTGTTTTAGGAAGGCACCCAAGGTTTTATATTGCTTTAAGGGGAGAGCCCATTCTATATATTTAAAAAATATAAGAGGGAGTGCTCATATAATTTTGAAAAAGAGGTGTTATTTTTTGAGCCTTATTAAATTTTTTGGATTTAATTTAAACTCAAGCATTTCAAATATATATCTGAAATCTATCGGAGGTCCTCTTGAAATGAAAACTTCCGAGAAATACTTTTCAATTCTAGGAACTGGACAACTTTTTGGCTTAGTGCACTGCACAATTTCTGAGCTTAGTGAAGGATTGTACAGTTTCTGGGCTTAGTGCTAGGCTTCCTTCCATGAAGGCACACTTTTTGAGCTCAAGGATGACTTCCAGTTTGAACTACATAATTCTAATCATCAAGGATGCTTGCCTTCAAGGTTTGTGTATTTTTTGGAGGCAAGCCTAGAACTGATGTGAGACCAAGTTGGGAGATCAACTTGTGACTTAGAAAGATTAGTTAAGTGAAAAAAAAAGTAAACAAAAGCATACATAAAAAATATAAGTCTCAGTTTGTTGACAGTGCTGGACCTGTCAACATGTCAAGGGGATCTCCCTGGTAAGAAGTCCCAACTAGACCTTAGAATGGAGTATGAATCCCAACAATGGGTGGTAATGTAGTGCCTTGACTGTGGTAGCATGCAAAGGTAATTATGATAGCTTTGGTTGGAAGTAAGTGTGTTGACAGTGATGGACCCAACAACATGTCAAGGGGATCTCCCCAGTAAGAAGTCCCTACTAGACCTCATATAGTTTGGAGTAGGAGTCCTAGTAGTGGGTGGTAATGTAGTGCCTTGACCATGGTGTTGAGCGATGGAAAAGGTATGTATTTATCATTTATTTCTTTATCTTTTCCTTTGAATCATAACTCCTTTACATTCTAAGATGGTAATATGTTAAAGAATTATGATAGAATTAAGGAGATTTGTGATTAATACAAAACAACTAATTATTGTCTTTTTCTATACAGAAAGTGAAGGGAATAGAAAATCACTATTCAGAAGGTAAAGACAAAAGCATGGGAACTGTGGTTCCTCCATTAGTAAACTGTGTCCAGAAAAGAAGAATGAGACTGGAGTGCACAACTCAGGAAAAGACGGAGAAAACAGAGTGGCTACACAAGAGGACAAGAAGACAACTGAAGATGGAAGATTAAGCGAAGCCCTTAGGATCTTTTGATCCTGAGGGATCACTACTTTAAAATTTATCTATAACCTTGATGTATCCACCTGCCCATTATAAATGGGGCAATGATTATAAGACAAAAGGAATTGATTTTTCAAAATTACTGTTGTAATTTCAACTTTGATCATCGACTCTCTTTGAAGAGCGATAGCTATAACTCTGCCATATATGATTACTATATAACTTAGTTGCTGTTCCATTATCTAATCCTGGAGTAAACACAGTAGTGCTTCCCTGGTGGCTAAGGACCCGGTCCTGGTGGATCCACTTGCTTCTTGAATCACTATTTTACAATTACAATCATGTGTGGTTTGATTTCTTTTGCATTTCCTTAATTCACACTATTCAATAATCTTATGTTTCTGAACATCTCACTTAATTAATCTGTTACATCAATATCGTAATTAGACTGCATTGATAACATGATTGTTATTCATAACTCAATGTCATGTTGTTCCTTTTGGAACAATACTGCACTGTCTAGTTTAGATTCTGTTGTTCACTCACAACTGCAACTGCTGTGCATTTAATTTCTGTTCAATTATAATCACGATTGCCATACATTTATACCTGCGATTAATGTTCACTCTGCCAGAATAAGATTACTGATTCTATTACTTTATGGTCACTGTGTGTTTACACTTAATGAGATTTGTTGTTCCTTTATTATTTGAAGATTGATCTTCAGTTCATTTCAGGTAAAGATTGTTGTTCGATTCCTTTCTATAGATTAAGCTTTGCTGTTTAATATTTTCAATAGACTTAGTTGTTGTTCCTTTTCTGCAAGGATTTTCTTTCACCTTTTAATTGATAGTAGAGCAAGTGTGTTTTAGTAAGCATTTCCAATTGAATTGTTATTTCTAGTTATTTTCTTTAGTATGGATTGAAAGATCTACAACTGTAAAGAAGATTGACTATCATATTCTAAGTTCTCAAATTGGAGGTCTTGTTTATGATTGATTTCGTTTATACCAATTGACAGAGGAAAGAGTTATCACTACTGCATCCTTGACAGATAAATTGCTATAGTTTTCTGAATGAATGATTTAAGTTTAAGAGCATTAAGGTTTCTTTTAATTACAAGTAGATTCTATTTCTAGCATTTGTTTACTCTTATATTTAGCACTATACTGCAAACTAGAAAACATTACTCTTGAATCAAGTGACCGCCTCAAACTGAGTACACTCTTGAGATAAAAAATCGTACCTGTATTGATAATTAATGTAGGATAAATAGGAGTTAAAAAGACATCTTTTATTACTCAACATTTTGGCGTCATTGCTTGGGAGAGTGTAGCCATTTGTTTTTTTTTAAAGAAGAGTAGTGTGCATTTGATAAGTGCCTATTATGAGAGAATTGGGTATTAAAAACAAAAGGTAAGAACCTGTGTGCGGAGCATGTAACAACCCTGCTCCCTTTCTCGCTTTCCTGTAGATTTGTTGATTACTTTGGGTAGAAAGAAGTATTTGAGTTGTGTGCATGACTAAGTAGAAAAATCCCGAAAAGAATCCAAAACCACCACCCAAACCTGATAAATTTAAGGGACCTATGACCCTTGGCTGATCGGCCTTTATAGACGGTATCATTCAAAACGAAAAATATCAGCCATCAGTAGGTCCTAGAAAAGTTGCTTCTAGACAAGATACTAACTCCCTTCGGGCTACAGAATCACCATCTGTAGCCTTTGATGAGATGCACAACCAAACAGAAGAGAAATATTTTCAAGAAATTGAGAATTCTATCCCAAAATCTTTACAAGAAGGGAACCTTAGTAATCTCTGCGAAGGAGGAGGAGAAACAGGGGAAACAGAAGAACCAAGATCTCCTCTTAGAATAGTTTAGCCACTAAGCAACCCAGATAAGGGAAGCGCTGTCAAAATCATCTAGAACAAAGTTGAAGAACCTAAAGAGCCAATATCCCACTAGATATTAGTTCAACAAGGAACTTTCATCATCCTAGACCAAGGAAGTGTTGTTAAGAGAATTCCTACTCCTTCTAGTTAGCCTAGGAATAAATCCCTAGAAATCCCAGAAGGGTATTCGCACATATTTGATCAAATGGCCCAAAATCAAAAAACACCTCAGACCTCCACAATGCAATATCCCATTGTGGACACTGCAATAAATGCACCTATGAAAGCCATATTGTTGCAACATATCCCTACATTCCATGGCCTAACATCGGAAGACCCAGATGCATTTCTGTTTGAATTCGATGTATTATGCCAAGGGTATGACTATACCACTGATCCCCAAAAGCTAAAACTATTTCCCTCCACACTAAAAGGAGCAGCTTTACAATGGTTTATGGGGTTAGGTGGAGGTGTTATAAATGACTGGGATCAGATGAAAGGTGATTTTCTAAAGAAATACCAAGATTATTGTCAGTCTAGAGAATTAAAGGATGAAATGTTTCAGATGGTAGCTAGAGCTAATGAGACACTAGAAGAGTATGTTGAACATTTTCAATATAATCTTCAGAGATCTCCTTATGCATCATTACCCTTAACTGACAATATGTTAAAAACTACATTAATTAAAGTAATGAAGGAACAATGGGTTGAAACACTAAATATTATGGGAAAAGGTGACATCTATCAAGAAAATTTTGCTGACATTATTGATTTCTGTATTAGGAGTTCAAGAGGTAGTAAAAGGCTAGAACCAGTGGAACATGACATGCTCACAAGGGACAACAAGATCTCCAGTGGAGGAGTAACCCACACAGAAATCGAGAATTTACTGGAGGATTTCAAAACTGATATATTGGGGACTCTGACAACGCAACTCGATATTATGAAAACTAAACAGAATCAAGCAGAAGCAGAGCAAAACTTGGCAATATTCTGCCCTAGATGCAGAAAGAAACACAACCATAAAGAGTGCCCGCTAGATGCAGTTCAAGTCTGCGATATTTGTACAAACGATCACTCCACAGATAACTACCCCTCACTCCCAAATTTGAGAGCAATATACAAATAAGTGGAAGAAGAATCATAACTAGTGTACCTACTCAATCAATGCCGTCAATGGCAACCACGACAACTAGGTATGCCCTTCGATCCATCTTCTTTTTTCCAACCTCCGCAACATCATGCTCAAAAATATAATACAATGTGGCAAAACCAGCCACACTTCTCAAGATGGTCACAACAACCATTTCCTTCATCACCATGGCCAAATCAAACAAGCCAAACTAATTGACCAAAATTTCCTTACTCTCCACCATGTTGGCAAAACAATGCATATCCAACACAATGGTCCCCTTCCACTTCACAGAGTCAAGCCTGGAAACCAAACTGTTGGGTCCCTATAATACTAGTGATTACCCCATTACTATTGTAGTTATACCCCTTATTAATATTGTTGTGCCCCTATTTCCCCCATATTGTTATTACTGAGCCCCATAGAATCCCTCTATTGTTATTTTTGTGGCTTTATATTATTATTGTTAGGTCGGCTAGATTATATTGTGACTCCTAAGACTCCTATATATAGAAAGGAGGTTTTGTCATTTGAATCATTGAAGAATTTTTCATTTATGTAATGTAAAGGAGGTTTCCCCCTTGAAGAGGCTGAATTCTAAGGCATTTATCTATCTTTTCTTGAGCTGGTTCATAACATTTGGTATCAGAGCTTTGGATTCTAGGGTTTCGCTGCTCCAAACAGGTCATCGTGGCAGTTTCGCTATAAATTTTTTTTCTGTGAGGTTTCAGAAGTCGCAAAAAAAACCATTTGAGAATAAATCACTCTGAATCTTGGGTCTGAATTTTAGAGCTTTTTGCGCTATGTTTGCGGAGATATGATTTGAGGAAGTTGGTCTTTTTGCAGACTCCTGAATTACATTCCAAACAGGTGACCTGGGGAAAATCATCATAACGTTCTTTCTGGGGATCGGATTGCAATTTCGTAAGAAGGTATAGAAAGAGGACAGATTGTAGTTTCTTGTATGCATTTTTCAGATCCAAAGGTAGAAACAGTGACTCGTGGCACGTCGTACAATTTCGCTCTATTGAACTAGTCTATAATCAAGTCACTATGGGAGATTTCGCATAACTCTTCCTTGGAGAATCCAATTTGGGTCAGACTTGTGGCATTGGAAAGAGGACACAAAGGGCTACTA
>APFE031338310.1:34176-58679 GCA_000404065.3 Pinus taeda
TGTTATTACTGAGCCCCATAGAATCCCTCTATTGTTATTTTTGTGGCTTTATATTATTATTGTTAGGTCGGCTAGATTATATTGTGACTCCTTAGACTCCTATATATAGAAAGTAGGTTTTTTCATTTGAATCATCGAAGAATTGTTCATTTATGTAATGTTAAGGAGGTTTCCCCCTCGAAGAGGCTGAATTCTAAGGCGTTCATCCATCTTTTCTTGAGTTGTTTCATAGCAAAAACTGGCAAAGACCAATGAATCAGCCAACTGGAACCATCCCCCTCCCTCAACCCACACTACCAGCGCCATATACACTACAACAAAATCCCCAGTCCAACTTAAGACAACAACTCACAACCCATCCCAACCCGAACCCTAATAATAGACCAGTTCAATCTGTTCAAATAATCAAAACACCAGAACTTGAAACTAACATAAGGGAGTGCAACGACCTTCAATTAAGGTCTGGGCACATAATAGAAACTGAGGGGGATAAAAATGCTCAAGTTGAAAATCCATTACTTGTAGAACAACCACTACAAGAAGAGGATGTGGTCAGACAACAAACTCACAACCAGGAAACCATGTCTTCTCCCCCATTCCCAAAACGATTAATCATACCATGCCCTATAGAACATCCTGACTTTGATCTTCTGGGAGAATTAAGAAATTTGTGTATAAATATCCCACTCCTTCATGCAATCCAAGATATTCTAATATATGAAAAAACTATAAAAGAGTTATGTATAAGAAAGCCAAAGAGGAGAATAACAACTAATCCAACCTCCAAGTAGTCGGCACCTTATCTAATCTACTATCAGGAAGAGAAGCACCTGACAAATATGAAGACCCAGGGAATCCTATAGCGACAATGCAAATCAATGGACAAACCTTTTCAAATGCCCTAGTTGATTTAGGGGTTGCAATTAATATCTTAACAACCACCACTTGTCAAAAACTTGGCATTACATCAGTCGAACCAACTAACACCCTATTGGAACTGGCTGACCGATCAGTAGTCAGCCTAGAAGGTACACTACACGATGTCATGGTATTTGTAGATTCTTGGGAATACCCTGTCGACTTTCTGATAATCAACCCCAAAAACTAACTCGATGAACATCCTTGAATCTTAGGTAGACCTTAGCTAGTGACTGTTGATGCTTACATTGGCTGCTGACAAGGCATTATGACTATAACTAGAGGGAGTAATATCAAGAATCTAGATCTATACCCTCCAACCCAGCCAAGTTTAAAAATAATGAAAACTAACAAACAACCTATATCATATCTCACAGAAAACATTAGGTCCCCATTAACCATAGAATATGCCCTTGATTTTAAAGACGAAACAGAGGATGAAATTATTAACAACTTCATTAACCAATCCGAATCTAGATCCCATGTACAATGTCACATGATAGAGGTAAAATTTGACAATGAACTAGGAAACGATCTCCTCAAAGACACTCATGATCAATCAATACCCACTACCTTTTTTTCAAACAACAAAACTATAGAGATTGAGCTAGGAAAAACCTTGAATATTAACAAAAACCTAACTCCTGAATAAGAAGAAAAGTTGGTCCAGCTACTGAGAAAATACAAGCTTTTGCATGGAACTATCCAAACATGAAAGGAATTGATCCCCAGCTATGTACGCACCACATTTATACAGAAAATGATGCTAGACCTATTTTCCAACCCCAACAGAGACTCAACCCTCACCTAAAAGATATTGTGAAAGCTGAGTTACAAAAACTTTTAGATGTAAACATTATTTATCCAATCTTTGATAGCAAGTGGGTCTCTCCACTAGTAGTGGTGGCAAAGAAGAATGGAAAATGGATGATTTGTGTAGACTACAGAGAATTTAACAAAGAAACTCAAAAATATCACTTTCCCCTTCCATTCATTGATCAGGTATTAGATTTGTTAGTAGGAAAGAGAATCTTTCATTTCCTAGATGGCTTCAGTGGGTATAATCAAATTCAGATTGCCCCTGAAGACCAAGATAATACTGCTTTTACCTGTCCTTGGGAAACATTTGCCTACAGAGTCCTACCCTTTGGCCTATGCAATGTGCTTGCCACATTTCAGAGGGCCATCCTCAGCATCTTTACAGATTTAATAAATGAAGGGCTCGAAGTATATATGGATGATTTCACACCATATGGAGATGATTTTGAGTCAGCACTAGACACATTGGAAAAGGTGTTGCAACGATGTATTTCCACCAAGCTCTGCTTGAGCCATGAAAAGTGCCATATGATGATGACCGAGGGACTTATACTAGGTCATTATATCTCAGTAGCTGGAATAGAGGTAGATCCAGCTAAAATTCAAATAATTTTGTTAATACCTACTCCTACCACACAGACATAGGTATGCAGTTTTCTAGGATTTTCTGGTTATTATAGGAGATTCATAGAGCATTTTTCTCAAATATATGCACCTATATATGCACTGACAGGTAATGTTGATTTTATTTGGATAGATAAATGCAACTATGCTTTTGAGAATCTGAAAAAGCTTGTGTTAATGGCCCCAGTGCTCAAAGGCCCAAATTGGGATCTGCCATTTCAAATTTCATTTGATGCTTTAGACACAGCTATTGGAGCAGTCCTTGGGCAAGAAGAAGATAAAAATCCATATGTAATTTATTATATTAGCAAGAATTTATCTCCTGCTGAACTAAACTATACTGTAACTAAAAAAGAGTTTTTAGCTATAATACATGCTGTAAATAAATTTAGGCATTACATCACTGGATATCTAGTTGTTTTATATACAAACCACTCTACCATAAAATACTTAGCAAATAAACCTATTACAAATGGTAGAGTAACAAGATGGTTGATTTTATTACAGGAATTTGACATCACAATGAAAGATTGACCTAGGAAAGAGAATCCTATAGCTGATTTTCTCTCATGAATGTCAAAGCCAACGAACTCAGCAGTAGTTGAAGATCAATTCCTAAATGAAAATTTGTTTGTTGTTGCTATCAAGACACCCTGATATGCTGATGTGGCAAATTATTTAGCATTAGGTAAATTACCAAAGCATCTAACCCCCAATGAATGGAAACAGATTGTGCAATGTAGTACTCGATTTTATTGGATTGGGGGCTACCTATTTCATATAGGGGAAGATATACACATTAGAAGATGCATCCGCGAAGATGAAATATTTGACATTCTAAAAGCTTTTCATGACAGACCATGTGGTGGACATTTCACAGATCGTAGGACTGGTCACAAGGTTTTGCAAACAGGCTATTATTGGCCCACAATATTTAAAGACATTAAGAAATTTGTTCAAGCCTGTGACGGTTTCCAAAGAGCAGGATGCTCTGGACAGTTCGATGAAATGACTTTAAACCCACAGTTAGTAATTGAACCATTTGAGAATTGGGTGCTCCATTTTGCTAGTCCGATCAACCCATCATCAAACCAGAAAACATATATTCTAGTAGCAACAGAGTATGTTACAAAATGGGTTAAAGCAGAGGCACTTTCAAGAGCTACAGAGGATTTTGTAATAAATTTCCTTTTCCAAATATTTGTGCGATATGGCCTCCCGAGGGACATAATCATGGATGGAGGACCGCAGTTTGTAGGTAATAAAATCACTACAACATTAAAAAATTATCACATTTAGCACAAAATTACCACTCTGTATCACCCACAAGCAAATGGCCAAGTAGAGAGAACGAAGGTGATAGAGGCAATACTTACAAAAATAGTTGCATTGCACAGATGCAACTGGGCTTCAAGATTGTCTGAAGCCTTGTTGGCATACCAAACAATGTGGAGCAATACAACCGGCTATTCACGATATCAACTAGTATTTGGGAAAGAACCCATCTTTCCAATAGAATTCGAGATACAAACATTAAGAACAACACAGGAGGTGGGTTTGAATCTAAAAGAGGCCCAAACTAATAGATTACAACAAATTAACAAGATAGATGAAATTAGGCTCTTGGCTCTTCAACACACTGTATTAATTCAACAACAGAGAGAAAAATGGCACGATGCCCTGATAAAAAAGAAAATATTCCACAAAGGAGATTGGGCACTCCTATATGATTCTAGGTTTTAGGATTTTCCAGGAAAACTCCAGACTCGATGGCTTGGACCGTATGAAATACAAATAGTGCATGACAATGGCACCATTACTTTAACTACTATTGACGAATCTTGACATGCCTTTAAAGCAAATGTTCACCGAGTGTGATTGTACCATAAACCACTTACTCGGGAATCCTTTTACCAATAGCTACGGGAAGATTCTAATATGAAAATTCTTGCCGAGGAAAATAATCCTTCCTCGGCATTGGTTTACTAAATAATCCCATTGTTCTCAAACTTCGTACATAATTTTTTCTTTTCTTCCTGTATAAACTACTTTCTGCATAGACTTTTACATTTCTACATTTTTTATTTTTTGTTGTTCCTTTCCGAAGGAACAACATTCCCTCATTTTTGTTTTTCCTTTCTAAAGGAACAACACTTCCACATTTTTGTTGTTCCTTTCTGAAGGAACAACATTTCCACATTTTTATTGTTCCTTTCGGAAGGAACAACATTTCCACATTTTTGTTGTTCCTTTCCGAAGGAATAGCACTTTCACATTTTTGTTGTTCCTTTCTGAAGGAACAACACTTTCACATTTTTGTTGTTCCTTTCTGAAGGAATAGCGCTTTCACATTTTTGTTGTTCTTTTTGAAGGAACAACACTTTCAAATTTTTGTTGTTCCTTTCCGAAGGAACAACACTTCTGCATTTTTGTTGTTCCTTTTCGAAGGAATAACATTTCCACATTTTTGTTGTTCCTTTCCGAAGGAACAACACTTTCTCATTTTTGTTGTTCCTTTTCGAAGGGATAGCACTTTCGCATTTTGCTATTCCTTTTCAAAGGAACAATATTTCCACTAGATTGCATTTTTGTTGTTCCTCTTAAAGGAACAACACTTCCACCTGATTGTTTTTGCTATTCCTCTTAAAGGGACAACACTTCCACCATATTGTTTTGCCGTTCCTTTTAAAGGAACAACCCTACTTCACATTTTTCTTTCTACCATTCTTTCTGAAGGAACAACAGTTTCGATTTTGGATGATCGTACGTTGTTCTGCCAAAGGATTAGTATTTTATTTTGTGCTTGCTTTATTTGTTGTTCCTTTTAAGGAATAGGTGTTGTTCCTCTTAAGGAACAACAGTTTCGAGTGTATTTGTTTCTTTTGTTTGTTGTTCCCCTTAAAGGAACCATGGTGTTGTGTGTAGATATTCTTTTTGTTGTCCCTCTTAAGGAAAAGCAGTTGTTCCATCTAAAGAACAACACTTTTTGAGTTCCTTTTTTTGTGTGTGTGTGTGTTTCTTAAAGAACAAAAATTAGAGGATTTTTGTGAATGATGGTTCACTATTCATGATCCCTTTAAGGCACGGGCATACATTCATGCAAGAACACAAAAACTAGAGGATACTGGAATCAACAAACCAAAGAAAAATCGTTATCTTTAGAAAAATTGCTTTGTATCTATAAGAAAAAAAGAGGAAAGGACACAACTATTTATAACACTTTGTTGTCTTTGTTTTCACTAATACTAATTTGATTGGTTATTTTTATCATGTTGGTTCTTCCTTAATCTTCATAATTCACTTTGATCATTATTATTGAATAAGAATAAGGGCATATTTTTCCTCTATTGAGATGTTTAGACTTCTTCCACCATTCCTACTTTTAAGGAGTGTTGATCGTTCCTCTGTATATAAATAGGAAAGTGATATATAAAAGAAAAGAAAAAAAAGAGAGGAAAATATATATCTATATGATTATTAACATGAATTTTCAGATGAAGGATAGGGGGTCTCATCAAGAGCCAACCTACCATGATCATAAGGAAGCAGTGAAGTGGCATTCCCACTATGGCCACTGCACCAGGGATATGATCCAAGAGGCATATTAGGAAAAAAAAAATTAGTCCCTGGAATAGGAGTTCTCATCACGACCCGGTCTGGCCACCTTTCACTCCTTCCTGGTGAATGGCATTGTGATTCATCTGGTTACCAAGCCAGAAAAACAGCCTCCATTCTGACATCACATAGCACTTTCCTAGGCATACATAAAGGATTATGGTTCCAAGGGTGAAACAATAACTTTGTCAAGGTTATGAGCACCTGTGGGCAACAGAGCTCTGTTGATGGTATTGAAGTCATACTTTTCATACACCAATAGTCATTATAAACTATTTTCTAATATCTTTATCTTGATTTCAAATGAGATTATGTTATATAACCCTTTCGAACCTCTTACACATGAAATATTGTTTATAAATCAATCATAATGGTTAAAGTGGATAATGACCGCATAAGCATTTTTACTTGCGTCAGCTATCCTCTCCCCTATTTTTTGCATCATTTCATAGCATTTCCATATCTATTCATGATTTCCATCATAAGCCTCGATTTCAGTAATCCGCTTCTTTTTATAATCCTCTCATGGATATATACATCGTTCCTTTTTGTTTACTGTACAACTACCATCTAGCACGCTGCTCCTCCACTTTCTAGTGGAGGATGACCTATCATATTTCAGGGGGGTGCAGGTGACCACAAGAATACACCAGCATACATGTCGACTTCCTATTTGGAGGTACTATGATTCCATCAGAACTCGAAAATATCAAGTTTAACTGTATTGATATTTCCCAATTTGCACAACTTGCCGTTCCATTGTTATTTCTGTGTTTTTTCTCTGTAAAAATTAACAGTGTGCTAAGCTTGAATAAAATGGGAGGCAGATCAATATGAAGCGAACCGTAGTTGTTAATAATATCCGATGTTGCACGCAAAATTCTAGTGAGAGCAGGATGGATTTCCTACCTTAACCAACTACATCAGTCTCATGAGACGATGGCCATCAAATTTCTACAGAATTTGCAGGAAGATCGTTCCATGTTGAAGGGGAGGCAAATAACAGTAACAAATGCATTAATTGCTGAAGTATCGGGACTACCAGCTGTTGGACCAGTATGGACCCAGAAAAAAGTGAGACTTCGAGACACCATATCCATATTCCGGGATGAAGGACTGAACCTTACCATCAAGGGAAAGGAAGTCTTGCCTGAAACTCTGGGAGAACCATGGGAAAAATTAGCTAGAATTGTACAAAGATACATCACATGCGATGGGAGAAAGGATGTGGTAAGACCACGCCATCTCAAATTATTAGCAGTATTAAAACAAAAATGTGTTGTAAATTTCCCCGCATATTTAAATTTTTTATTGCATGATGCTGCTCGGAGCATAAGGAAATCTCGTCATACAAAGATGGTAGGAAGTCATCACAGCTTAATTCGGCTAATAGTTAGCTATAGTCTTGCTCAATAGCAGATTAGTTGGGAAGAATTGGTGTTTTCAATAGAAGGGGGATTGGCCTTACCAGCCCCAAAATGAAAAAGGATTACTAGCATATCAATTAGACTACAAAAACACAAGTAGACCTCTAGATTAAGAAGAAGCATGGGAAGTCTCTAAGATAATAGTAGCTAGCCCTTAGAAGTATAGGACACTGAAGATGGGAAACCCCCACAACTCGAAGAAGGGGAAAACGTGGAAGAAGAATTAACAGAAAACATGGAAATGAAGCTAGAGGAGGAAACTGAGCGCTTGGGTGGGGAAGAAGAGGAGGAAATTGAGCACTCCCGTGAGGAAGAAGGGGAGGAAGCATAGCCACCCGTAGATCCCAGTGGAAGCCCATTGCAAAACCCTCTGCAAGAAGACGAATTGGCCCAAATTTTGGCCAATATGGGCAAGGACATTCAACCTCAAAGCCCGCTCAACCTCAATATTGAGGAAGGGAAATCACAGGAACACTCTGCTCATCGAAAGAGTGAATCTAAGGAGATGAATTTCAAAGAAGAAGTAGAAGCAGAAGCCACCTGGGAAATATTAGATCAAGCCAAGGTTACCTCCCCTGAGAAACCTAATCAATAGGACGAGAACACTGAAGAATTTTTTCAAACAGAAAATATGGAAATAAGCCAGGGCGAGGGTACATCCCTGAAGAACAAAGCCCAATTCCAAGAAAAGAAACAATTTTTCTTTCGAAGAAGAAGAAAAATTAAATCAAAAGATTGCAAAAGGAACAACATATGCTACTAAATGTAGTAAAACAACTCAGACAGTAGATAAGGGCCCTAAAAATGGGGAAAATCTCAAAAAGAACCACAAGAACAAGAAATGCAGCCACCCTAATGAAACCCCATAAAATAAAGGCCACGGGGACTCAAATAGAGCCCATATCCATTCAGGATAGCAAGGAACAACATGGGGCTGTTACAGATGCAGTGACCCAAATAGAAGATACACCAGCTTGTAACAAGAATGTCCAAACAGAGGCACTATCCTCTAGCGTCACGACCGACTAGACAATTTATGATAAAGGGACACAGACTGTAGTAACCAAATGTCATAATAAGAAGATCTAGGTAGATCTTCAACCCAAAATTGTGTCGATGGAAAATGATCCTAGGATAGTGAAACTCCAAGAGGATCTAGCACAGGCTCAGCAGATGATAGGAAAACTCACAGAAGAGACAGTTCCTCTGGATAAATACCAAAAGTTACAACAACAATTTAAGAACATCAATTCATCAGAGAGTGAGGCTTTTGATAAATGTCAAAAGGCAGAGGAAAATGTTGAAAAGGTAACAAATAAGCTAAACTCAGTCATAAGCCGAATGGATACCCTCTATTCTTTATATACTGATGTTCTACCTTGTAGGGCACCTGCCAAAAATTATGCTTTGTTTTTGTTAGAAAGGTATTTAAAGTTAAAAATTAAGGCTATCAAGGCAGGGGTACCTATAAAGTTAAAATCTATGGATGATTTCATAAATTGTTGTAAACATTATAGAGTGAAATTCCAGCGATTGCTATGTGAATTTTATTTGCATAATTTTGTGTAAATAATCCCAATCCTTTTGTGGGTGATATCCAATTTCAAGCATTCATCTCCTTTGCTATTAAATAGATAAAGTGGCTTAAGGTCCATAATACTTTTCATAGACAAGAAAATAGGATGGACTGCTGGGTTAGAGGTGAACCGAAAAACCCATCGCAATTGTGGGCTAAGCATAAAAGCTTAATGAAAAATGAGGGTGTGATCCAGATCTTGGAACCCATCCATAAAGCAATTGTCCAGAGAGGAGTAGAATACTTCCTTTCAATCAAAGACCCTGCCATAGCAACAACTAAACTCCGATGGAAGACTTCCAATCGAAATATCTAGGACAGAGAACCCTTCAATTATAAAAATTTTAAATTAGCTATCGATCACCTGGTTACCTATAGTAACCTCATCTCGACAGAAGGTCCACTTTGGCTAGGTTGTATATTTCGAAGCTCGATTATCTAGTATCTTGCAGCAAGATATAAGGCTATATACGAATTCCCTGAGGGGAAGACAGGAGCCATTTTTGAAGTTTTAGCTACACATAATGGTTTTGGATGACTTCATGAAAATCCCTCTCCAGCCTATTCCCTAAACACGATTTTCATGAGGGCATGAAAAAGAGTAAGCAAGGGGGTGTGTTGAGCGATCCAAAAGGTATGCATTTATCATTTATTTCTTTATCTTTTCCTTTGAATCATAACTCCTTTACATTCTAAGATGGTAATATGTTAAAGAACTATGATAGAATTAAGGAGATTTGTGATTCATAAAAAATAACTAATTATTGTCTTTTACTATACAAAAAGTGAAGGGAATAGATAATCACTATCCAGAAGGTAAAGACAAAAGCAAGGGAATTGTTGTTCCACCATTAGGAAACCGTGTCTAGATGAGAAGAACGAGACTGGAGCATGAAACTCAAGAAAAGGCGGAGAAAACAAAGTGGTTGTGCAAGAGGACAAGAAGACAACTGAAGATGGAAAATTAAGTGAATCCCTCAGGATCTTTTGATCCCGAGGGATCACTACTTTAAAAGTTATCTATAACCTTGATGATCTTCCTTCCCATTATAAATGGGGCAGCGATTGTAAGACACAAGGAATTAATTTTTCAGAATTACTGTTGTAATTTCAACTTTGATCATCGACTCTCTTTGAAGAGCGATAGCTGTAACTATGCCATATATGATTAATATATAACTCAGTTGCTATTCCATTATCCGATCCTAGAGTAAACACAACAGTGCTTCCCTGGTGGCTAAGGTCCTAGCCCTGGTGGATTCACTTGCTTCTTGTATCACTATTTTACAATTACAGTCATGTGTGGTTTGATTTCTTTTGCATTTCCTTAATTCGCGCTATTCGGTAATCTTCTGTTTCTAAAAATCTCACTGAATTACTCTATTACATCAAAATCGTGATTAGGCTACGTTGGTAACACGATTTTTATTCATAACTCAATGTCATGCTATTCCTTTTGAAATAATACTGCGTTGTCTAGTTTAGATTTTGTT
The DNA here is from genome assembly GCA_000404065.3 of Pinus taeda. Taxonomy (NCBI): domain Eukaryota; kingdom Viridiplantae; phylum Streptophyta; class Pinopsida; order Pinales; family Pinaceae; genus Pinus; species Pinus taeda. Next base: position 44,649 of record APFE031338310.1, read on the forward strand.
GTTCACTCACAATTGCAACTGTTGTGCATTTAATTGTTGTTCAATTATAATCACGACTGCGGTTCCTTTATACCTGCGATTAATGTTCACTCTACCAGAATAAGATTATTGATTCTATTACTTTGTAGTTGTTGTGTGTTTACACTTAATGAGATTTTTTGTTCCTTTATTATCTGAAGATTGTTGTTCAGTTCATTTCGGGTAAATATTGTTGTTCGATTCATTTCTATAGATTAAGCTTTGTTGTTCAATATTTTCAACAGAATTAGTTGTTGTTCCTTTTTTGCAAGTATTTTCTTTCACCTTTTAATTGATAATGCAACAAGTGTGTTTTAGTAAGAATTTCCAATTGAATTGTTATTTCTAGTTATTTGCTTTAGTATGGATTGAAAGATCTACAACTGTAAAGAACATTGACTATCACTGTCTAAGTTCTCAGATTGGAGGTCCTGTTTATGATTGATTTCATTTATATCAGTTGATAGAGGAAAGAGTTATCACTATTGCATCCTTGAATGATTTAAGTTTAAGAGCATTATGGTTTCTTTTAATTACAAGTAGATTCTATTTCCAGCATTCATTTACTCTTGTATTTAGCACTATACTGCAAACTAGAAAACATTACTCTTGAATCAAGTGATCACGTCAGACTGAGTACACTCTTGAGATAAAAAATTGTACCTAGATTGATAATTAATGTAGGATAAATTGGGGTCAAAAAGACACCTTTTATCACTCAACACACGGTAGCGTGCAAAGGTAAGTATGATAGCTTTGGTTGGAAGCAAGTGTGTGACCCTGCAATGAGTCAAGTGAGATGCATGAGGGTTATAACACACAAAGGGGAAAAGGAAGTGTGTCCCTCAGAAGCTTGTAATAGTACATAGCCTGAAAGGAACACATGAGCGGAATGACATCACAAGCTAGAAGTGAAATAGTTCACAAAGCAAAGTGACAGGTTAATCCAACAACACACCTTCAACAAGATTCATACAAAATAATTCATACAAAAATGCATAAGTTAAACAACATACATTGCTAAAGAGACCAGAATGGTCCAACTACAATAACAACGGATGCATGAAAATGTGTTGGCTAAGTGAAAGTTCCATCCATACATACACCATTGACAACCACTAGCCCCAATAGCGGAACATTACAGTCAACACCTCCTGCTCCTCCAAATAAGTGTACTCACTCTACGTTGTGGAGAAGCCAAGGCTCATCACAATACTCTCCAAGCCTTCTCTAAGCAATGCCTGCCAAGAGATTGGCTCCCTAAAAGCTTGTTCTATGAGTTATGAGGTTCTATTTATAACAAAGGGTGGGTTGACCCTTGACATTCCCCTTTGACTCTTTGACTACCCTCACGACTCTTCAACTTATTTATTACATAGTGACTTTTCACATTCCACTAATGACGCTTGGAATTTCGCTTACAACATTTTTACAAATAATATACGTTTTACACATATACCCATGTGGGACAAAATTGTTTCGATGGACAATGATCCTAGGATAGTGAAACTCCAAGAGGATCTAGCACAGGCTCAACAGACGATAGGAAAACTCACAGAAGAGACAGTTCATCTGGATAAATACCAAAAGTTACAGCAACAATTTAATAACATCAATTCATCAGAGAGTAAGGCTTTTTATAAATGTCGAAAGGCAGAGGAAAAATTTGAAAAGGTAACAAATAAGCTAACTCAGTCATAAGCCAAATGGATACCCTCTATTCTCTATATATTGATGTTCTACCCTGTAGGGAACCTGCCAAAAATTATGCTTTGTTTTTGTTAGAAAGGTATTTAAAGTTAAAAATTAAGGCTGTCAAGGTAGGGGTACCTATAGAGTTAAAAACTATTGATGATTTCATAAACTGTTGTAAACATTATGGAGTGAAAGTCCAACAATCGCTATGTGAATTTTACTTGCATAATTTTGCGTTGGAGGAGGAAATGGAAAAGAATCCCAATCCTTTTGTGGGTGATATCCAATTTCAGGAATTCATCTCCTTTGCTATTAAATAGATAAAGTGGCTTAAGGTCCATAATAGTTTTCATAAACAAGAAAATAGGATGGACCTCTAGGTTAGAGGTGAATCGAAAAACCCATCACAATTGTGGGCTAAGCATAAAAGCTTAATGAAAAACGAGGGTGTGATCTAGATCTTGGAACCCATCCATAAAGCAAAGCAATTGTCCAGAGAGCAGTAGAATACTTCCTTTCAATCAAATACCCTACCATAGCAACAACTAAACTCTGATGGAAGACTTCCAATTGAAATATCCATGACAGAGAACCCTTCAATTATAAAAATTTTAACTTAGCTGTCGATCGCCTGGTTACCTATAGTAACCTCATCTTGATAGAAGGTCCACTTTGGCTGAGGGTAAGACAGGAGCCATTTTGAATTTTTAGCTACACGTCATGGTTTTGGACGACTTCATGAAAATCCCTCTCTAGCCTATTCCCTAACTGCCTTGCATGTAAATTACACGTTTTTCATGAGGGCATGAAAAAGAGTAAGCAGGGGGGTGTGTTGAGCAATCGAAAAGGTATGCATTTATCACTTATTTCTTTATATTTTCCTTTGAATCATAACTCCTTTACATTCTAAGATGGTAAGATGTTAAAGAACTATGATATAATTAAGGAGATTTGTGATTCATAAAAAATAACTAATTATTGTCTTTTTCTATACAGAAAGTGAAGGGAATAGAAAATCACTATCCGGAAGGTAAAGACAAAAGCAAGGGAATCGTTGTTTCACCGATAGGAAACTGTGTCTAGACGAGAAGAATGAGACTGGAGCGTGAAACTCAAGAAAAGACAGAGAAAATAGAGTGGTTGTGCAAGAGGACAAGAAGGCAACTGAAGATGGAAGATTAAGTGAATCCCTTAGGATCTTTTGATCCTGAGGGATCGCTACTTTAAAAGTTATCTATAACCTTGATGATCTTCTTGCCTATTATTAATGGGGCTGCGATTGTAAGACAAAAGGAATTGATTTTTCAGAATTACTTTTGTAATTTCAACTTTGATCATCGACTCTCTTTGAAGAGCGATAGTTGTAACTCTGCCATATATGATTAATATATAACTTAGTTGTCGTTCCATTATCTAATCTTGGAGTAAACACTATAGTGTTTCCCTGGTGGCTAAGGGCCCAACCCTAGTGGATTCACTTGCTTCTTGTACATTATTTTACAATTATAGTCATGTGTGGTTTGATTTCTTTTGCATTTCCTTAATTCACGCTATTCGATAATCTTCTGTTTCTGAAGATCTCACTGAATTACTCTGTTACATCAAAATCGTAATTAGGCTACGTTGATAACATGATTGTTATTCATAACTCAATGTCATGATGTTCCTTTTGAAACAATACTACGTTGTCTAGTTTAGATTTTGTTGTTCACTCACAACTGCAACTGCTGTGCATTTAATTGTTGTTCAATTATAATCACGATTGCGGTTCCTTTATACCTGCGATTAATGTTCACTCTTCCAGAATAAGATGACTAATTCTATTACTTTATAGTTGTTGTGTGTTTACACTTAATGAGATTTTTTGTTCCTATATTATCTGAAGATTGTTGTTCAGTTCATTTCGAGTAAAGATTGTTGTTCGATTCATTTCTATAGATTAAGCTTTGCTATTCAATATTTTCAACAGAATTAATTGTTGTTCCTTTTCTGCAAGGATTTTCTTTCACCTTTTAATTGATAGTGCAGCAAGTGTGTTTTAGTAAGCATTTCCAATTGAATTGTTATTTCTAGTTATTTACTTTTTATGGATTGAAAGATCTACAACTGTAAAGAACATTGACTATCACTGTCTAACTTCTCAGATTGGAGGTCCTGTTTATGATTGATTTCATTTATATCAGTTGATAGAGGAAAGAGTTATCACTACTGCATCCTTGACTGATTTAAGTTTAAGAGCATTATGGTTTCTTTTAATTACAAGTAGATTCTATTTCCAGCATCCGTTTACTCTTGTGTTTAGCACTATACTGCAAACTAGAAAACATTACTCTTGAATCAAGTGATCGCCTCAGACTGAGTACAATCCTGAGATAAAAAATTGTACCTAGATTGATAATTAATGTAGGATAAATTGGGGTTAAAAAGACACCTTTTATCACTCAACACACGGTAGCATGCAAAGGTAAGTATGATAGATTTGTTTGGAAGCAAGTGTGTGACGCTGCAATGAGTCAAGTGAGATGCATGAGGGTTATAACACACAAAGGGGAAAAGGAAGTGTGTCCCTCAGAAGCTTGTAATAGTACATAGCCTTAAAGGAACACATGAGCAGAATGACATCACAAGCTAGAAGTGAAATAGTTCACAAAGCAAAGTGACAGGTTAATCCAACAACACACCTTCAACAAGATTCATACAAAAATGCATAAGTTAAACAACATACATTGCTAAAGCGACCAAAATGGTCCAACTACAATAACAACGTATGCATGAAAATGTGTTGGCTAAGTGAAAGTTCCATCCATACATACACCATTGATAACCACTAGCCCCCATAGTGGAACATTACAGTCAACACCTCCTGCTCCTCCAAATAAGTGTACTCACTCTATGTTTTGGAGAAGCCAAGGCTCATCAGAATACTCTCCAAACCTTCTCTAAGCAATTCCTCCCAAAATATTGGCTCCCTAAAAGCCTGTTCTATGAGTTATGAGGTTCTATTTATAACAAAGGGTGGGTTGACCCTTGACATTCCCCTTTGACTCTTTGACTACCATCATGACTCTTCAACTTATTTATTACATAGTGACTTTTCACATTCCACTAATGACACTTGGAATTTTGCTTACAACATATTTACAAATAATATACATTTTACACATATACCCATGTGGGACAAAATAGGCTAGAGTCAGTCTAACAAGACAAAACACTATGACTCCGAAGCTTGGGGAAAGACCAACTCAAAAACCTCCACTTAACGCTTCCCAATCACGTACTGATGCCAATCTTGGTAGTACATGATGGTGTCCCTAAACTACTTGAAGGTGTCTTTCTAGTAGCTGACCCTTGCCTCCATAGCATTTGGATATATGGTCTTGGAACTTGTTTCTAACTCCTCTTGAAGCATGTGTAGCATGGTGTTGACCATAACTGGACCACCAATGTACTTTGCATGTTTTGTGTATTGAGATCCAAGTCATCCCTGGTGGCCTCTCACCTTAGATGCTCCATGTACCTGTTGACCTCTAACCAGACTTGGTTCTTGTGCTTAGATTCGGTGAGGGAAAATGTAATCTTTTCACTCTCTTCCTCAGCTACTGGATGCTCCGTCTCATCAACATGTATTGGCATTGTTTGCTCTATCATTGCACCTTCCCTTTTTTCTTCTTCCTACTTCTACTTCTCTTCCTGTTCTTTCCTCCTCAACTCCTGTTCTTACTTCGGTTATTTTTCTGCTTGCTATGGTCTCAGTTCTACTACTTGCAAGCTCTACTTTTCTTTTTTCATCCATTTTGATATTCATGTCCTCTGCTTCCTTTTGCTTCCGCTATCAAATATTCCTACGTCAATATTGAATCCACTTTCACTCTGCATATTTGTTCTCCCTTTATTATGTTAGCAATTTCCTCTTTCCTTGATCATGTATTATATTTTTACTTTCTTCCACTGATGCTGGTCTTGCTTCTATATTAGTGTTGACTCGTTTTCTATAAACAGTTGAGTTTCCACATATATTGGCAAGTAAACTGGTGCTTGCTCAACTTCTTCACAAATATTTCTTTCAGTGGTTTCTCTTGAAGCAACTCTCTTCGGTGCTAGGGAGATTGGCTCCTGGAAGTACACAATGTGCAATTGGAGCCATCCTAGGACAAGCTCTATGCAATTCCTAAAGCCAAGGCAGAGGCCTTGAGCTACCAGATTTCACAGTGCATGCAGTGAAGTGTGAGATCCAGGTAGGAAAGAGCCCAGATCTTTCTATGGAGGATCTAAAGGATGATTTAAGGATGAGTGCATATGTGACTAAGTGAAGATGAATGCATGTAAAATAAGTGCAACAATGGATCAAAATGAAGGAACATGAGGCATATGAAGGGAGTCATTGCATGGCGATCGTTAATGAAAAAATGGTAAAAATCATGTGACGCTTGGGGAAGGCAATGTATAACTTGAAACAACACTTCTACAAGCTAAAGCAAGTTAAAATGCCAGTGGTCATTCAACAAAATGAGTGAAAGAACACTCTCACAAGATAAACAAAAAAAAGTGATAGAAAAAGAAGCAAAAGGAGATAAAAGCAAAACTCACCCCAAAAAGCGATGATAGTGCTTCGAAGGCTCCTTGATCTCCTAGGGAAGCTAGAGCTTAATAATCAAATGTATAAGTGAGATCTAGAGGTGCCCATTACATATATTTGAGAAAAATGGAGTTCATAATAGGTATGCTTGAGATCAAGGACACCAACAAAACTTGACATAAACTTCTAAAGATGGCAATGCATCATGTTTGAGAAATTAATAATAGATCCCTACTTCCTAGGGATGATTTTCATCTTAGATTTTTTCTTTTCGGGAAAATTTCCATGCACTGCCTAGAAATATTGCATAGTTTTAGGAAGGACTAGGCAACTCTCTGATTCATGCACTAAGAAGTTGTTGAGAATAGTAGGTTCTGTGCAATTTTTGGGTTGCCTCTCAGGATCTACGTAATTTCCTAGTTGTAGGTAGGCTGTTAGTTGGCTCTACACAATTTTGGAGCTGAAGGCTCACTTGATGGCTTGGACTACACAATTCCTTGGAGAAAGGATGGTTGCCCTCAAGGATTGTGCAGTTCACTAAGGCATGCCTAGGTCAGTGCGAGATAAGCTGTTTTGATTTAGGAGGGCTGCTACAACATTGGTGACACACTAGTAGAACTCTAGCTCTCTTTATGGACTTTATCTCGTGTAACGTGAGTCTAACTCTTTTGGATGTATTGTTCGATTCTTTGATTGTCATGGTCTCTTCACAAGCTTGAGTTAAATATATAGTCCCTACCATTCTCTTTTATCGGCAACACTGAACACACATACCAAGCCAAGTCAACTGAGTTGTTTTGATTTGGGATGAGGGGTATATTGATGCACAAGTAATATAGTTTGTCAGAGTTTTAGTTTCATTTATAGTGTTGCTCTACTGCCAACAGGCCTCAATAGCACCCCAACAGAGTCACTTTAGGAACGCAAGCATTTCTCTGCATTTATCTAGCTTGGACAATACCTCGGTGGAGTTATTTGCTTCACCTCTCTGTGCAGGAAGCCTTTCTCTTCTTTTTCCTTTATTTTATTTTTTCATTTTTCAAATAACTGTGCATAGGCACTTATTTATTTCATGAGGAAAAAGAAGGATCCCAACTTATTGAGGAAAAAGAGGCTTTCCCTTTAGAAAAGGATGTTATATGTACCTGTAACATACTTTTTAAGGTTTTCCCCCTCACCTTACTCTACTTGACTAAGTCGACAAGGTTTAACCGAATATATAAAACTGATTAGAGTAGCTGGTACTAGTTAAAAGTGCAAGCGTTGTGTTTTCACCAAAACTCACTCTGAAGGGAATATATTTTCCATCAGTTTATCATTGAATAAAGAAATGAAATATCATCATAAAGCGAGGGAATAAATAGATAACCAAATGTTGATAGTTGTACAAGTCCTCTTGTATTTCACCTTGTTTGTCTCAAGAGCCAAACACAATTTCATGTTAAACTAATCCTATGGGTTGCATAAAAAACAAAGAAGAAAATGAAAGAACTAAAATGAAATCAAAGCAAGTAAGAAAAATAAAAATATGAAATCAAAAACTACTACTCCTAATCTAAACAATCACTACAAGAAAAAATGTCATTGGTGAGGGTCATGCTTGTGACATACCTTTAAGATCTGTCACCAATGTCACATATGGTGATGGTCCTTTAAGGTTTGTCACCAAAGCCATTTTCAATGACACTTTTGGTGAGGGTCGTTAAAGGCCCATCACTAATTCTCTCTTTGGTGACACTTTTCGTGAAGTTATTTAAAGGTCCATCACTAATTCTCTCTTTGGTGACACTTCTAGTGATGATCTTTTATTCACTGTCACCAATGATCTTTTTTGTTACTTTTTGTGATGGTCAATAAATGTTCATCATCATTGATCATTCCAATGAGTTTTTGATGACGATTCATGCCTGTGATGGACCTTTAAGGTTCGTCACCAATGTCTCATATGATGAAGGTCCTTAAACAATCGTTGTTATAAGTGTATATAGTGATGGTCCTTTAGGGTTTGTCACCAAAGTCATGTTCAATGACACTTTTGGTGAGGGTCGTTAAAGGCCCGTCACTATTTCTCTCTTTGGTGACACTTTTGGTGAGGTTCGTTAAAGGACCATCACTAATTCTCTTTTTGGTTACTTTTAGTGACGATCTTTTATTGACCCTCATCAATGCTCCTTTTGGTTACTTTTGGTGATGTTCAAAAAATGTTCTTCATCATTGATCATTCCAATGAGTTTTTGATGATGCTATGTACCTGTTATTATATTTTTTGTCAAAAGATAATAATTTAAGACCATTGTTTTGGAGTCCTTTTCATTATGTGTCCAAGGTCATAGTGGTTATAGTCAATCAATTTGTTAAGAAGTAATTAGTGTGCATCATTTCCCTCAAGTCATAAGAATATAGTTTTTGTATGAGTGAACACATGATTCATCTCTATTAGGATTATTATCTAGGAAATTTCCTTTAAATAAAGTTCCACTAGTGTGTGTAGGAACTATATTATTTAATACATAATCAATCTTTGTCAATTCTATTAATGAGAGAGACATAACACTCCTCAACACTCATGGCACACCTTAACATTCTTTGGAGTAGTACACTAACATTCCTTGGCACCTCGCATGTCTTGGAACATCTTTGTACCTGGAACATATTTGACCTAGAACATCTTTCCATGAGTAGGATGCACAAGCACATGTTGGCATGCTATAGCATAGAGTAACACTCCCCTAGCATGTGTTGGCATGTCCTATAGTCCCTAGCATTCTCTGGAACACCTTGGAATAATATTGCATTGAAAAACATTAGCACTTGGTACACATTGGCACTAGGCATCTATTGGAACATATTATTAGTGTGCCTAGCATGCCCATTTTGAAAAAGATAAAGTCCCGACTTATTAACCCTCTTATGTGTTCATTTCCTTGTATCTTAGCTTGGTTATTTCATTTGTGGCCTTGAAACTCCTTGACACGTATTGGCAATATACTTTGGCACCCTGTACATCCTAGCATGTCTTAGCACTTGGCATGCCTTGGCACTATTTGGCACACGTTAGCACACGCCAGAACTACCTAGCACACTCTAGCACTTCTTGACATGCCCTGATATTCCTTGACATGCCTTACCCATGCTTCGCATACCTTGTCACTCCCTCCATGGCATGACAACTAGCACTCATTGACACTCGTTGACACACCCTCATATTCATTCACTTCCATGCATTTTGACCTAGTGCTCCCTTCTATTGTCCTAGTACTCCCTAACACTCCTCAACATGAACTGGAACTCTCTAGAACACCTTGGCACTCTTCAACATGCTCTGCCACTTTATAGCATGCATCACACTCCCTGACACACATTGACACTTGGCACGTGTTGGCACTTGGAAAGTATTAGCATGTTCAGCATGCATTGAGATGACATGGTATGCTTTTGCATGGTCTAATATTAAATTTATTTGAGATAAATTATTGGAAATCATATGAGAAGAAACAAAGGAAGATTTTTCACTTAGAATGCATTGACACTTGGCACTTGGAACCTATTAGCACCTAGTGTTTGTGTGCTAAACATGCCCCTAATGGAAAAGGTAAATTGATGACTTATTAAACCTATCATGTGTTCATTTCCTTGTAGTTTAACTTATTCCTTCCTTTTTTTGCCTTGACATTCCTTGACATGCATTGTCACACCCTTGCACATCTTGGCATGCCTTAGCACTTGGCACATATTAGCTTGTTTGACATGTCTTCTTACTATCTAGCACATGTTAACATGCCCTAGCATTCCTTAACACACCTTGGTAGTCATGACCTCACAACTAGCATTACATTTTTCCATGACTTGGGAACCTTACATTCACTAGAACACCTTGGCTCTCCCTAGTTTATGTAGATAATCTTCCAAATCCATTGCATTCAATTTATTTTTTGATCGATGTTTCGAACCAGCAATGGTGGTTCATCTTCAGGATGTGAAAGAATTATTGAAATACCGGTCTTATTTCTCTATATATTTGAGAAATAAGACCAGTCTTTCAATAATTCTTTGACATCTTGAAGATGAACGACCATTGCTGGTTCGAAACGTCAATAAAAAAAGAAATTGAATGCGATAGATCTGGAAGATAATCTACATAAACATGAGACTCGCAGAAACCTCAAAGACAAAATACTCACCCAATACGGAAGGGAGATATTGAAGGAAGTTCATAGATTTGAATGACATGTATTGCTCTTAACGAAAAAGAAGATTGACCTTACATTCTTGAAGAGATGTAGAGATTCATCAACAGCTAAGCATCTCATACATCTCTATATATTTGAGAAATAAGACCAGTCTTTCAATAATTATAATTGTTTGACTAAGGTTAGGAGCTTTATCATATGATAATAGAAGTTAGCCTGCTATTGGGTCCGTTGTTCTCATGGGTAGAAGTTTCAGGTCCGATCATCATATTTGGGCTATATTATGGATTTCTTGCTACATTCACATCCTGAAGATGAACTACCATTGCTGGTTTGAAACGACGATAAAAAAAGAAATTGAATGCGATGGATCCAGAAGATAATCTACATAAACATGAGACTCGTAGAAACCTCAAAGACAAAACACTCCCTAGTTGTCATGCCCTCACAGATAACCTTACTTTTTTTGTGACTTGGTAACCCAACCAATTCATTAGAAGAACAATATTGTGCCCAACCCAAAGTCTCCCTTTCTCTGAAATTGCTTTGTCCACGCCTTATAACAACCATAGGCTTGACTCCTACAAGTCCTATTATGAACTTATCCTAAAACACTTCATCTGTTAGGGTCCCACCCTAACCCCCTTATTTATGTAATGGGATCACATCATAGTAAAGAGTCAATAAAGCCCATATTAATAATTGTAAGTAGTTAATCCGCAATTAATAATGGAACCACAATTAGTTGCAAATGGGCCGTAGTATTAGATAGATGGTATTATTAATACCACGGTATTGACCCGTGGTATTGCATGTATGAGTCATATATAAAGGATAGAGACTCCCTGTGAGGAGCATCATGTCTTATTTTGTAATCGAGCTCTGCTCTATTGGAGGTTGCCCCCTCGAAGAGGCAAGTGAACATTACTCTCTAAATAATAAAATCATTGCTATTATGTGTTCTGGGTATCTTTTCTTTGCATATTCTGTGTTCTGGGTATCTTTTCTTCACATATTATATATTTGGGTATCGTTTGCAGGTTAAGAGCATAACAAGTGGTATCAGAGCACTTTCTAGGGCCGGTGGGATCTCCATTTCGTAGCAATTTTTTTTTTTGGCTAGAGACGTGTTCCAGCGTCTTTAAACCACAGGATTTGTCATTGAGCGCGTAAATATGCGGATTTGGGGAGGCATGCATGCAGGAAATACAAGAGGTGGTCACGTCTGTTGGACTCCCTTGTAACCCCTGTGGGTACCCCTTCGAGTAGTAGCGCATTAGACAGAACCGTGCATGAACTATCTTCCACATACCCTCTGGGTATATCGAAAGCCCCCTAGGCTCCCTTGAAACCTCGCCATAGATAAATCGTCGGCCGTCTCGCGGCTACAGTACACCGAGAACAACACTCGGAGAGATTACTCGTCTGCATGATAGGGTAGTCGAGTTGTACGACTAAGGGTATGGTCGATCCTCCTTAGTTAGAGCCCTGAAACATTGGGCCGAGTACTACTGCCAGACCCTTATGTATATTGCGATTTGTAGCACCTGACACTCCTTAAGACCCTAGTTCCCTTTTCTATCAGGGGATCACACATCATCTCTTCTAGATCTGCTTGTGCAAAGGTGCAACAACAGTAGACATCGACCCCAATCAGCCATTCCGATCTATTAGATCCATCAGATCCAAAAAAGCAGTCGGTTCCGCCGCACAGCGCTATCAGATCTGCCATTCAGATCTCTCAGATCCACCAGATGAGAGTCGTTGTGAAGGGTTCCTATACCAGGGTATAATTTTCGTAGGAATTTTGGCCACATTGACATTTTGATAATTTGGCCACTGTAGTATTGATAAGGAAGGAGTAAAACTCTTGGGAGGTCACTGACTGGGTTGTGGGTGGGTGTGCCAGACGTGTGCACACCCACCCACAACTCAGTCAGCGACCTCCCAAGGTTGGATATGCATAAATTTGATGGTTCTCACCCATCAGCATGGATAGAAAAAATGGAGCAGTATTTCAAACTAAATCGCATCTTCGATGATGAGACTCAGCTGATGCTGGGGAGCATGTACTTGGACAATGAAAGGTGGCAATGGTGGGAATGGCATCAACGTTGCACTGGACCTTTTAGGACTTGGCCCAAATTCACCAAAGCTCTTCAAGACTGCTTTGACCAGGATTCATCTTTTTTGGGTCGTCTTACTAAGCTCCGACAGACTGGTACAGTGGATGAATATATTACAGATTTTGAAGCCTTAGCCTACCGCAGTTGGGGTCTCTCAGATGGGTTCTACAATGAATGTTTTATCAGCGGTCTTAAAGAAGCTATCAAAGCCCAAGTCCTATTGCACCACCCTCCCACATGGACAGAGGCTTGCAAGGTAGCTCGTAACGTGGAACGTGCATTAGCAGCCCAATATAGTCACCCAAATTTATCTGCTAAAGGTCGCCCCCCACAGGCTCACAACACGACTCAAACACTTAAGGTCCAAAAGGTGTCACCTGCGGAAATGGCTAAAAGAAGAAAGCAAGGCATATGTTATTACTGTGATAAAAATACTCCCCAGGTCATAAATGCAAGGAGCCCAAATTTTTTCAAATTGATGCCACTGACTACAGCTCAACAGAGGAAGATACACCACTGGAGGAACATGAGCCGCTAGAAGAAGACAACCAAAAGGACAGAACCAGTTATTTAGTTGCATGCTTTGGCAGGGATTTCTTCCCCTCAAACTCTCAAAATCAGAGGTTTTATTAAACATCGGCCAGTAGTAGTCTTGATTGATAGTGGAAGTACACATAATTTCATCCATCAAAAAGTCGCAGAAGCAGTGCATTGTTTTGTACGAGCAGTTTCTAACTTCCAAGTTCAAATTGCGGATGGAGGCACAATGAAATGTGAAGGCCGCTGTGAAAATGTCAAAATTCAAATGGGGGATTATCAGTTGAAAACCCACATGTTTTCCATAAACATGGGGGTTTGTGACATTGTCCTCGGCGCTGACTGGCTCCGCACTCTTGGGCCAATCACAATGGATTTCCAGGAGTTGTATATGAGTTTTAAGCAGAACAACCACACACATACCCTCCGAGGACTCCAGGCGGGAGCCCCATCTATCATAAGCTCGCATAGGATGGAAAAATTGTTAAAAAAGGGAAATCATGGAGTGGTAGCTCAATTTAATGCCATCCAGGGAGTCGACACCAAGCAACCGCCACTTCATCCTGAGATGCAACAGATTTTAAATAACCATCTGCCGGTCTTTGACAAGCCTCAAGGGCTTCCACCCTCACGAGGGGAACATGATCATAGCTTCACCTTGGTTCCAGGGGCCCAACCCCCAAATGTGCGCCCATACAGATATCCATTCACCCAAAAGAACGAAATAGAAAAAGTCATCAAGGAACTTTTGGAAGCAGGGGTCATTCGTCCCAGCATCAGTCCTTATTCATCCCCAGTGGTTATGGTACTAAAAAAAGATGGGGAGTGGCGGATGTGTCCTGACTTCAGGGCCCTCAATAAGCTGACAGTCAAAGATAAATTTCCC
>APFE031338311.1:27424-50174 GCA_000404065.3 Pinus taeda
ATGCATATAGATGTTGGTACTGTTTGACCTATGGGACATCAATAAGAGGCGGGTGGACCAGCGCAGAGAAATGTTAGGAGGGCAGTTCTCCAGGATTTGGATTTGACTTAGACACTGGTAGAGTTGCAGGATCATGTAGAGGGGTTAACCCTTGGCATTCCAGATATCTGGATCAAGGAGTTACCTATGAGGCTGCAACGCCATACTATTGGTGTTCCTAGCCATTGGATGCAGCTATTGCGCATGATAGCTCAGGCTGTGACTTGTTATCATGAGCATCACTAGGTCTACTTAGGATGATTTTTGTATGCATTTTGAGTTTTTAAGTCAGATGACCAAACATGTCTTGAACAAAAATTTTGTAAAAACTTTAAAACATCTATGTATTTTTACTTTCAGAGTTTTCCTATATGGTTATGTGCAATCCTATTCAACTAATTATGTGAATTGAAAATTTACTTTTACATGTGTCGCAAATGTCTATTTAACACATAGTTCTCTAATGAATCATTTAATGTGTTAAAGTTTCTGGAAATATGTTGATATTGAATATACTCAAAATGTCTTTCCAAAATATGAACTCTAAGGAACATACAAAGAATAGTTGGGTTTCAGACGGTATAAACACCTGTAAGTTGTAGTACAACAAGTTGTGACTCCAGCCTAACGATGATTCTACGAATGCCAAGTGAAATGGCATCATAGATAAGTTCGATCAATGTGCTATACTCAGTGATATTGTTCATAGAACGACTGATACAAATCCATTGAAACCTCACTCAATCGCCACTTGGAGCGAAAATGGCCCATGCTGCAGAAGATAGGTTCTACGTACTACGACTAGCACCATCGGCGTAACCAACAAATGGTTCTAAGGATTCTAACATCTGCAACAAATGCAAAGTGGATTACTTAACCACATAAAAATTCTAAGACACATTGGCATACACACATGCAATTAAAGCATATATACAATGATTTTACTACACTCAATTAAGCATAGTAAAGTTTGAAATACAACTCCTTTCGGGGCTGTGACAATGGAATTCCATCATAATCCAACAACTCGTAGGCACCTTTTTCCAAAACACGCTTGAGAATGTAAGGGCCCATCCATAGTGGTTCAAATTTTCCTGCTCCTATTTTATCAACTTCTTGATCATAAAGCAAGACTAGGTCTCCTTCTGAGAAAATGCGAGGCTTGACATTTATGTCGTATTGCGCCTTGATTCGTTTCTTATGTGCTTCGTTAGCCAATGCGGCTTCACGATGGGTTTCATCCAGATGGATGAGTTCTAAGAAACGCACTTCTTCATCAGAAGTGTCGGGTAACTGGTCGATTGCGAATTTAAGAAATGAAATTTCACATTGTATCGGCAAGATTGCCTCCAGACCATACACCAATTGAAAGGGTGTGAATCCAGTTGAATTCCTTACCGATGTTCGATATGCCCACAAAGCAGAGTACAAGATTAAATGGCAGTTTCGTTTATGAACCCCTATCATTCTTTGAAGCATTCACTTAAGGGATTTGTTGATGGCCTCAACTTGTGCATTAGCTTGCAGATAATAAGGAGTAGAACTATCATGTGAAAGTCCTAACTTGATAGTTCACTCAGTCATCATGTGATTGCGAAACTGTGACCCATGATCTATAACTATAGCCTATGGTACACCAAATTGGGCAACCACATGGTTGAAAAAAGAAAAGTGCAATTGTCTCACCACTGTTGTTTAATGTAGGCATCGCTTCAGCCCATTTTTTGAAATAGTCAAGGGCGACTATAATGTACCCATGCCCCCCAGCCGAGTGAGGGCTACATGTCATGAAGTCAATGTCCCATTTGGAAAATGGTCCAACAATGACGACAGGATGCAATGGTCCAGGTGGTAATCTAGCTTTACAGTTATAGATCTAGCATGCATGGCAACTTTTACAGCAATAATGCAATATTTGAATATGGTAGGCCAGAAGTAACCAGCACAGAGAATCCTTTGTGCGGTAGCATAACTAGATAAGTGTCCACCACAAGCACCTGAATGGAAATCATTCAAAAATTCCTCGGCTTCCTCATGTGTTAGGCACCTCCGTAAAATCATATTTATACCACAACGATAAAGAGTGTCACCAATGATCAGATAATTTTTGTCTTGGTTTCATATACTTCGATGTTGTGAGCAAGAGGTATTGAGCCAGAAAGTTTGGGTATGGAGATAAATCATTATATCTCCATATCACGGGTCAGATGATGAAATCAGGAACAGAGACTCATCCAAATTGATGGTTCTCATGTTGAATCAATGGTATTCGAGGGAAGGTCACAAAGAAGCTCGGTGAAAACTAGAGATTTATTTTATTTGGATTTTATGAATTCCAAATCAAATTCCTACAAAATGACAATCCATTTTGAGTATTTTCCCCCTAGCAATTGACGCGAAAAAATATATGTCATAGTGTTGCATTAATCCAAAATGACAGTGGTCTTTCGGAGCAGGATATAGTGGAAAAATCTTTGCACAACTTGAAGAGTAGCTAGAGCTAGCTTTTTGACATAAGAGTACTTAACCTTTGTATCATTGATATTGCGACTCAAGTAATATATTGGATTTTCAATCCCATCTTCTTCTTGGACTAAAACCATTCCAATGGTTGTATCTACAGTGACGAGATATAGGAAGTAGTCATTTTGAGAATTTAGGGAATACATTAATGACGCTCTAATCAAGGTATCTTTAAGAGCATTAAAGGAAGATTGCGCAACCTGATCCCAATGAAAGGGTATCCCCTTTTTCAAAAGACGAGTAAATCCTTTAGCCATTTCAACATAATTGGGAATGAACCTGCTCATAAAGTTAGCCTTCCCTTGGAGGTCTCTTGGAAGGTGGAGGCAAGTCAAGAATTCCCTGAACCTTAAGAGGGTCAAGTCAAATTCCTCCCTTAGACACTACGAAAGCAAGAAAATGACTAGTACCAACACAAAACACACATTTGTGTGGATTGAGTCGTATTTTGTAGTGTCGGCATCATAAAAAAATAGATCTCAAATGGTGTGGGTGATCAATCTGTTTACGTGAATGAGCAGGTAAATCATCAAGGTATTGTTGAACAATATGCCTGATGTCATGGAAGACATAGTTCATTTCCCTCTAAAAAGTTGCCCCTGCATTATTCAAACCAAGAGGGAGTTTCCTCTAAGCGAATGTGCCCCATGGACAAATAATAGTAGCTTTAGATTGGACTTCTGAGTGGATATTGATTTGATTATAGCTGGAAAATCCATCCATAAATGAAAATATTTCACATTTGGCACATTCATAAATAATTTGGTCGATAAAGGGAGTGGGATAATTGTCTTTTGGACAAGCTTGATTAACATCCTTATAATCGACGCACACTCGTATTGTCCCTTGTTTCTTCATGACAGGAACAATATTGGAAACCCAATCAGTAAGAGGAATAGGGTATATGAAACCAACATGCAAAAAAATTTCAACTTCTGTTTTAATGGCAGCAGCCTTCTTTGGATGAACAGGATGGAGGAATTGTCGCACTAGTTTGACATCAAGATACATTTTGATTTCATGTTCAACTATACTAGAATCAATTTCTGACATCTCTTCATATGACCATGCAAACATATCTCAAAGTTCACGAAAGAGAGCACGGTAAATATCAAGTTATAATGGAGAACAAGATTTGCCAACATGAATGCTTTCTACAACTTTAGGTTTGGTCAAAATATTGATAGAAATAGTTTCTTCAATATTTGACAAGTTTTGCTCAGAATCTATTGTATCTATAAAAACACAATTCAAAAGAAAATCAATAACTGAAGGGCGATTAAGTTCATTTGAAAAATCTTCTATGTGATCTGGAAGATGGGAACAATTATGATAATCTTCCCATGGTTCTTCTTTCGTCATCATTGATTGGATGATTCCTTCATCAGTAGAAAATATACCTGAAAAGGGATTAGAAGAAGTACCATATTCTAATGAATGATATACAATACAATTGGCAAAGATGGATTTGGGTTCACCGCACAAGCCAAAAATATTGATTGCTGTGAAAGCTCAATGGTGCTTAGCGGCATAATTTCATTACTACTATCAACTTCAGAACTATTGGTAATATTCCTTAAATTATATGAAGTAGAAGATATCATGTTGCAAGTCTCAATTTTTGCCACTTCCACCATGTTTGATGGTGACGGTAGTGAAAAGTACCCATTAGGGAAGAATACTTGAAGAGACCTACACCAATGTTTTGAAGAGATAGGGGGGTCCGTGAACTAATGGAATGCTTCCCATAATCTGTGAACTCGAGGCAAATAAGGCGTGTTGATAGATAATTGTGATTCCACCCTTATGAGGGAATGCAATCGTATGAAAATATGTCAAAACCACGACAGCCATAGCATAAACCCATAGTCTTCCTAGCAAAATGTTGTAGTCAAGGGGTTCGTTAATGACCTCAACTTCAACAGTTACTGTTTTCCCCCCTAGTTCAATTTGTAGATTACTCAAGATTCCACAAGGCGTATATGTGTGACTGACGAAAGCTTTTAATGTTATTGGTGAACGTGACAAAGGCAGTGAGCCAAGTGTTTTCTAGCAATTCATTGACATAATACAAGTATATGTCCCCTCATCAATAATGTTTCGATGAATAAGTTTATTCAAGGCATTTACTTAAATCAGGAATGCCAATTGTGTTGGTAACTATGGTGTATAACCCGCATGGTTGAAAACCATAAGATTGGAATCCATTGGATCGATTCCACCAATTGCTGACAACAAAGTGTTCTTTTGGGAGGGACAATTTTGAAGCACCTCAAGTGTTGACATAGCAGAAGGTGACTGAGCCAAATATTCTACTATATTATAGTTCTGTGCTGCTCGAGCTCGAGGGTTAAATGTTGATTTATGCACAACTCCCTTAAGTGGTTTTATTGTTAACTCTAGTGCAATAGGTGGTGGAATAGGATCAGACGAAGTCGAAGGCGAAGAATTAGGTTGATCAGTGGCCTGGTTATTCGATGACGACGGTTGATTTCCATAATCTTTACTTTGTGTTGACACCAAAACATCAATTTTAGGCTTAGAGGCGGATAGCACAAGCACTTGGGAAGTGGAAGCATGATTTGTAGCAACCATATGTGTTTCCAAGTTCGGAAAAGGACCATTCAACGCTGCAGATGTAATAGAAGTATTAAGAAGCTTTGAGAATCAAGAGCGGTGAGGACAATCTCATGTAAAGTGCTCATCGTTACAGATTAAACATGGGTAACGAGGTTTCCTAGCCGAAGGAGAGGAATCAGATGATTTCTCTTGAGGGGGATTATTTTGTTTCTTCTTGTTTTTCCCCTTGTTCTTGCTTCCTGATTGCTTTTCATTCTTGTCTTTGTCAGATGACATGACATTAATTTCGGAAGCAAAAGTGTTATCAGATGCATTTGAAGTTTGATTGGAAATGGCAAGTGTTTGACCAGATGGTCTACCTTCCTTTTGTGTGCTTGAAGAACCAATCACACCGTCACTGGCATGAGATTCCTTACTCGATGGTGGTGGAAGAACAGTGAAAGCCGGTCTGGGTGCATTCAAGATCTTGTCATAGAGCGTGCCAGATTGTGTATAAATCAAGTCCAATTATTGGGCATGAGAAATTACTTGCTCTTAAGTGACAACTCCACCTTTCGCCACATCTTCGGTGATAGATGGAAACAAGGATTTTATAAACCACTCAGCTAAAAGCTGATCAGGAACATAAGTTTTAACCATTCAACGATGATGACGCCACGATGAATATGATTAGAGATATGAGTAGCAGTAGTCTATTTAAAGTTGGTCAATAGTTTTGTTCTAGTTTCATATCATATGGGTAACTGGAATTGGGTTAAAAACGTGGTAGCTAAAGATGTAAAGTTATCAAAAGAAGCTCGTGGTAACTCAATGTACCACTTCGCAGCCGGACCAGTAAGCATTCTCTGGAAAAGACGTAGTCTAACTAAATCATCATTCAAGGAGTTTGATGAGCACCATAAATGAAAAGTCATGACATGGTTGGATGGGTCTTCTCCAAGGTTTCGATTGAATTTAGGAATATCGGAAGGCAATTTATGAGGAATCACCAACCACCAAGGTGTATAAATAATTGGATCATTGGTGAGTTGATTTGGATCTGCTACTTCAAGTGTTGCAACAAAAGGCAACTATCTATTGAGGTTAGGTTGAGCATAACTAGGGTAAGATGGGATTTCCTAGGCAATAGGCCTTTGTATACCAACATAAGGCATTTGCTGTTGGTAACCTTGATAGGGGTAAGTTTGTTGAGCAAATCCAGTATAAGGTGGTTGTTGAGAACCAAGATACATTTGTTGTTGTCCAAACCCAGCATAGGCTTGTTGACCAGGACCTGGGTAAACTTGTTGTTGACCAAACCCAGCATAGGCTTGTTGACCAAGTTCAGGATGAGGTTGGTATTGTTGAAATTGTTGTTTTTGATATTGGGGCTTCCAAGGCTGTTGAAGCAACTGTTGTTATTGTTGATACAACAGTTGTTTCCCACCAATGTAAGCTTGACCAGGTTGTGAATACACTAAACCAGTGTAAGTTTGAGTCATTCTAGTAAAAGGTAAACTGGCCTGAGGTTGTTGGACTCCAGGCATAAGTGGTTGTTGTAACACTACCTAAGAAGGCTAAATTTGTAAACCTGAAACTTGAGGGTTTGAGGTTGAAGGACCAGTTTGCACAAGTTGAGATACAACAATCTGAGCTTGTGACTGTGCATAAAGTTGTAAGAACAGGCGTAGTAGGTATGGATGAGACAGATTGCATAGGTTGTGATGGATACACAAGCCTAGGTTGAATGGGCATTGTTGGATGCCATTGACAGACAATCATTCCAGGCTGACTTAAAGATGAAGGTATACTAACATATGGTTTCTCCCCAGAAAATGGAGGATAAGGAGATTATGCATATTTTTCTCTGTATGGGGTTAGTCTAGTATAAAGTGGATACATAGGATGATAATCAAATGAACCAGCTTGATATTGACTTAATGGGTCTAGGGCTTTAGTATTCGTTAATGAAGAACCAGATAGAATTCTTATAGAGTACATTGGTGAATACCAAGGTCTAGAAGCAACACCTGAGTGGGTTCTAGATAAAGATTGGTAACCTGATGGGATGGACGAAACACCATACAAATGTGACTCAAGTGTCGTAGTAAACATCGAAGAGGTTTTGATAGAAGATTATGTCGTGGCTGTAACAGATGGTACAGTTTGGGATGTTGACTCTACTATAGTCAAATGTCCAAATAAATTTCCTAACGAATCAACAGGTGTCTGAAAGTAATCGAGATCAAAAGGAGTAGTAAAATGAGGAGTATGAGGATAAAGGTAAAGTCTAGTTCCAAAATGGAATGGATTTCTTGGTGTTTCTTCCTCAGGTTCCTCTTCTATTGAAATCAAACTAGGTGGAAGGATTTCACTATCAGGTCTGTAATAGATTTCTGGTATTTGTTCCTGAGGTAAAGGGGAAGTCTCAATAGTTACGGATTTATGAGGATGTACCGATCGATCTTCTTCTGGTATGGTAACAACTTTTGATTATTCAAATTCAAGATCCGAGTGTTCTGGTAAAAGAACAATAGATTTAGGTTGGGCTTCTTGAACAACTTCTGGTTTAGAAGTAACTTCTTATTGAATGGTAATAGGTTCAAGATCAACTTCTGGTTGAACAGATTCAGGTTCAAAAGTAATTTCTTGTTGAAAAACTTCAAGGTGAGAATCAACTTCTTTTTTAACAACTTAGGTTACCATTTCACTAGATTCAGTTTTAGTGTCCTCAGGTAATTGTGGAGATTCCACTTAAGTAACAGATGTACCAGTAATTGTAGGAGTAATTAGAGTCACAGTATTTACCGGTATAGGTATTTCTGGTAATTTAGATGAATAAACAGAAGTTTGGGATGTACTGGATTCAGTCAAATGAGACCGTTTTTATCGGATAGGTGTAGCTTTGGGCGGTAAAGGCAGTTTACTCATTGTCCTCCACGAATGATGGGGTAAGGGTTGATGTTTCTCCACGATTGCTGATTGATTTTATTACAAAAAGGAAATAAACAAAAAGGGGTAAGCTAGGCAAAAGGTTTACCAAGCAACTGTGAACTGCAGAATACCTCCTGGCGAACCAAGAAGTATAGGCCGGAAATATCCCCAAATGTTGTGTTTGGTGTATCACAGTGTACAAGGCGACTGACTCGGTTACCTAAGGATGGATAACAACCTAGTGTTGTCCTCCCATATATACCCAAAAGTATGTGGAGGCCTAATCCGTGTTAGCGCTTTCTAATGTGAAACCGCACAGTGAGAGAATTCCTTTATACTTTAGTACTGTAACACCACCCTATATGCCTGAAGGTACGTGGACAAGTTACGATATACTCACGTACATGGAATGAGGTATCGCACTCGGAATGTATCGCAAGCAAGTTAGTGACAACTGCTATGTTTTACGATGTCGAAACACATCTCTAGCCTATAACCTCTAAATGTTTTGCGTTAGGTGACAATGCTCCACTAGGTTAATTGAGATTAATTTAAGTTGATCTTGACTAAGAATTTCCCTTTCAAGGTTCACCACGTGATGTCTTTGAAATTCCTAGAATGCAACTAATATGATAATTATTCTTTTCATTCAATTTGAACAATGAAAACCTTAGCTAATAGGGATAGAGAAATTGGATTCGTTTAATCGAAGAACAAAGAGCACATCTAATGCAATTTCCCTAAACTATTCCTATGAGCACGCACAAACTTTTTCAAAGCACAATGAAAGTTTTTCTTTTCAATTCCCTTAATTTTGAGATGAACAAAAGGAAACTAATGCACATACAATCAATCAATGTTTTTGCAACCAATCAATCAATTAAACGACTATAAACTAACTTTGACAATGAATTGATAATGATAAAGAAATCATTTAAGAAACAAAAAACAATCAAGGCCAAAGTAGGGCTAGAAAGAGAAATATAAATTGATTTCAGAGACACAATAATCATTGATCTTTTAGTAGGCAAAAACAGAAGGAAATTTGGGAAAAATCAAGTCAAAGGTGGGAATTTTTATCTAAGGAGGATCAATGCAACCCTGAATGGGAGAGAGTGTGCTTCAGAGCACTGTCCTCAAGCCAAGGGTGCTCTGTAGTGCTCTTCGTCCTGATCAAGCCTGCGCTGGTGCCAGAGAGTCCATTCTAGGGGCTTTCAAGCACAATATTTTCCCAAAGAACACTTCAAAAAGGCTGAAATAAGATCAATGGAGGCAAGTAAAGTCTACTAGGGTGTACTAGGATGAAGGTAAACTACCCGGAATGATGATCGCCCCCTAGTATGGTCATCAATTTTTTATGTGGAATTTTGCATCTACGGATAAATACAATTTCCCTAGGTGGGTAGATACACCTAGAACAACAAATTTAAAGAGTTTAACCTTTTTGTATAGAAGATAAATAAGACAAGGGACCTACTTGTTATCTTTCACTTCCCTTTGTCTCCTTTGAATAGCTCTCCTCACTTCTTCATGAACTGAATCCGCTCGATAAGTACCTGCAATCATAAACAGAGGACAAAAACCAATCAAAGAAAGAGATCTATATACTATAAGAAAATCAAAATGGAATCGAAAGCATTTACACGTATAATCATCATACATAAAGACAAGAATATGGGAAAAGGTGTAAATAGCTTTATTAAGTAGAAGGAAGAGTTACAACCAAGAAGTCTGATCCCATGTCACTCATCCAACTTGAGTTCCATCCTTCATCACACCAAAAGCACAACACTCTGGTAGCATAACAATACTTTCTTACAATCTCAAACCTCACACCAACAATATCTCCTTACAAATTCTCAAATTCTAGCTCCTCATCACTATGATGAGTGTTCAATTTATAGGGAAATGGAGGGTGTTTTGTCATAAATTGGGCATTGAATGGCTTTCCAATTTGGGAGTTAGTTTCCATGGAGGAAGGGATGAGAGGATATGAGGTTATTTGATTCATTCCCTATCCAATTTCGAGCTCATAGGAGAGGATAAGAGGTGGGAATCTTCTAGAATGATCTAGAATGAAAGAATATTCCCAAAACCATATGAAGATTTCACTCAATCTCACCCAACGCAGGTCAAAGTGGGCCTAGGTGCTCTGTAGAGCAGGCTTGAATGGGCCTAAGTGATCTGCAGCACACTTACCCGTTACCAAGGCTGCGCTGGTCGCTCAAGGACTAATTTGAGGATTTCTTAAGGCTAGGAAAATCTCAAGAATGATGACATTCAATGTGATGACTTGTCTAGGGCATGTAGCAACTGAATTAGGGTTTGATGAGCCCTAAAAGTACTGATCTGAATGATGGGAGTGATGTGCCCAAATAGACTTGTAACACTCAATGAGGTGGCATGTCTAGTGCATGTAGCAATAGAATTAGGGTTTGATAGACCATGTTTACATTGATTTAATCGGGAGTGATGTGCCCAAATAGAGTTGTAACAAATAGGCCCGTGGGTGAAGGCTTCAATGGAGATGCATGCCCCCAAATCTAACAATGGAGACATATGCTCATTCAATGGCCCAGAGTTTCCCATGTTAGTAATTTTCACAAAGGTTAATGATTGGAGGTCATGTGGATATGGCCACATGTCAACACCACATGCCTCCCACACACCTCCCACACACCTCCACAAATTTCAAAAATCGTTGCTTAGCCTTTACGAAGTGCTAACACATGTCCTGTCACACCAGCTTTCCCCTTCACATCTCGCCAGGTCACCATCAACATGTCCTCCACCACGTCTGTCACTACACACCACGCCACCTTGTCACTACCCCATTAGCATCCACGTGGATGTACCACAAGCCCGAACTGGTCTCACCACTTCACCTCCCTATTGGTTTCCACATTGTCGCCTCACCTACCTAGTCACCTTCTACATGGGCTCATCCCATAATCAGGGTGGGTCATCCTGAAGTCATGAAGGCCCAGAAAAAATTGTATGCTTGCATATCCAACAAAGTAGGATACCCCCATAAAATTGCCACAATAACCCAACATTGGTGACATACATGACCGTTAACCCTAAAGGAAGGATACAGGGACATACGTGTAGTGACTCCTCATCACCTCTGTATCGCCTCAAGTCTTTCCATGACAAGAATCTCGATGGTGCAAAGTGCCACCACATGGCTCCCATTGTAGGTCATGAGCCAATAAGAGATTGACATGTATTTGGAGCCACGCGTGCCTTTGATGTGTTCTTTATAAAGTCAGGGACCTTGTTTTCCACCATTTATACTAGAATTACTCATTGCTCACTTAAGTATTTTCTCTGACAAATTTAGTACATTGATTCCTGGGTGCAAACCAAGGAATTTGGTCACCATTCTTGGTCCATAAACAACTCCTATGACTAAGAGTTATTTTCAATACAAATTAGCTCAAAATTGAGCTTCATGTCCCTAAGTCACACACTTTGTGAAAACCCCATTTATGGCTAGAAAAATTCCATTTTGAACACTGAACCCCAAACTGAGAATCTAATTTGTAGGTTCTAGGGTCTAATTTTCAATTTATAGGTAGAAATAAACTTCATTCTAGTGAAACTATACAAATTCAAGCTTGAAATCTACCCATCAACCCTTGCGCGACCACTATGCCAAGAACATAAAATTTTGAAAAGTCTCCCCCCCATCTGTTTTTGAATCTCACACTTACAAGTGGCTTACCTATACCTGGTCTGTAAAACACTTAAGATTCTTTGGCTTCAACTACTAACGTTTTCTAGTTGGTTAATCTTCAATAGAGCCAAATATTTTCTCGATGGCTACTTCTTCAACTAAAATCTCTACCGATGCCTAGACCAAAGGGAAAGGAAAAGAATCGGATATTGCGGAGGAGATTTCCAATGTTCAAGATCCATTGTCGAATGTAGAAGATATGAGAGAGGTTATCAAGATGGTATTAGAATGCAGGCACATGTTGAATGATGGTAATAATATGTACATGTTGATCCTAGTCCATGTAGTTCTCCTGTAGGCCTTCAATTTCTTAGAGATGATAATATGGTGTGCAAAGAGGTATGTGCTAGACAAAAGGATAATCCTCTCATCTTAGGATGGTAGAGAAATAATTAGAGAAAATCCAGAAGCCATTACAGCCATGTTGTCATTCCCGGATTGGACCAAGTTACAAAAAATAAATAGAGACAAATTGAGGGAAAATGGGAAAATATAGCACCAAACGTGCAATAACAAGTATTCATTTCTCATCTAAAAAAGGGAGTGACGGCTCCTCCAAATCAATTCCCTTATCATATCGCAATATTTGAGCCCATGTTAGTAGTTTCATTCTCCATGATAGATCAAGTCCTAGGCCTAGGCACTTATATTTTATGGCTGCAGCCTCCCTAGGCCTTTTGGTGTCCCTATACCATTTGTCTACAAAATCCTATACTCATTTTGATTTCCCTCAATTCTTTTATGAAGAAATCCATTCTCATATGATGGTGTTCGAAGAGGCAAAACCCTTTCCTTATCAGACAACCTAGTCCATTTATTCATTCACCAATAATATTTATACCTGGAGCATCTTAAACCCAAGATGGTGGATGAACATGGAAACATGTTACCTTCCTATGATTGGTTACCTATGGTTCACAAGTTAGAAAATAACCAAGATTTGTTCAAGTACATTTCTTCGTTCATGTTAGTTTTCTACACCCGCTTGTATGGTCAACCTCTGCCAAGGGTACCCCCTTTCCTTAGACAAACATTACAACTAACCCGAAACACCTATGTTGGTGACTGGTACTTATTCAAGGATTACACTGTCATTATATTTATGCTTTTGAAGAACAACTATATCAACTATTGACTTTCCTCACTAAGCATCTTCACTCTAGAGTACATCTGGAAGAGAGATTGGTCAATGATTGAGTGCATTCATCTCAAATAAGGTGGAAGTCATGTTTCATCTATTGTAGAATGTGCGACTTTATTGTGTAAACTCAAGAAATGCTCTCGATACCGTGAAAAAAATCCTAGAAGGCTTCAATTTTCTAAAGGTTGGAGTTTGGAAGTACGATCCACATAACATTATTTATGACTTGAGAAAATATAGGGATCAAAAAAACCATAAGCATGACCTGAATATCATGATAGAGGAATGTAAAAAACAATGATACTTGGGAAGGGATCAGGGCAATCCTGCATCCAATTGAGTCAGAGTTTTCTCAACTCCCAGGGAAGAAGCAGAGCACTACAAAGCCCATGGAGGTAGATAGAGGGGAGGAGTAGGAATCCGAGAGGGAAAAATGGGATAAAACACTTGAAGAAGAGGATGATGATGATGACTAGACAAAGTCTCAAGCTCTAGTTTTGTATAAAATCCAGTTCACCACTCCCTCAAAGAAAATGTTCATGGTGGAAACTTGGCCTTTTTCCATGTTAGAGAACACAACCATAAAATCATGGGAAGTGACCAAGCCTGGACACATGTCATTTATAGATCAGTTTGTAGATATCACCAAGTAGGTTTCAAAGGATTCGAAAAGAGACATCAAAATAGAAAAGAATTAGCCCCTGCTACCCACACAACTGAAAATGGCTTTGTATTATGAGAAGGGAATCTTCAATATGGAAGTGTTATAATCTAAAGTGGAAAATACAATGTCCATGGAAAATTATAAAGTGCACCAATTATCACTACAGGTGGATAATATCTCTTATTCTGACCTCTTAGATTTACATATGCAAGGCATGCATGTGCTACATTGAAGGAAGCATCGAAGAAACACCAAGAAAAGGAAACTTCAAGATTAGTATACTAAGCCCTATGCTCAATTTATGTATTGGAAGACAGTTGGAAAGGGTAACAAGACAAAGGTAAAATATCTTGAAGACAAAGTTCTACATCTAGACACACACCCCAGATCTTTTCAGAAATACCAAGAATTGTTAGAAGAGAAGAACAAAGAAATTGCTTCTTTAAATAGTCAACTTAAGATACCAGATATACATCCTTTGCAGACGATGGAGTTAGCTACGATAGAAAAGGAGATTGGTGAATTGAAGCTTAAGTTGTATTATGCTCTTACAATTAATAGGGAATTCTAGGATAGGATCGTGCTTCTAGAAGCCCAATTGTAGAAAATGAAAGATAAAATAGATAATAAAAAAATATGCAACAACAAGCTCTTGACATCTTAATAAGGCAGGTGGAATCATTGATATTGTCCAAGGATGCAAAGTAGCTACAGGCCTTACTCATAGAACGTGATGTAGAGCTAAAGGATGGAGATGAAGAACTAGGAGGAGTTAAAATGGAATTATATTGATCCCAGGAGTGTGGAAAGAATATGTATGCTAAATTAATTGTTTTAAGCAGGAAACATCCCAGTAAGTCAACTTTTAAAACAGCTAGAAGAAATATTTGGGATGAAATCTCCAAGAAATTACTGAAGCAGTGGGGGCACATTGAACTAATACAAGAGAAGATAGAAACATCTAGACTTTCTCATAGGGAAATGAACATGCTCAAAAACACCCTTGGAAAGATGTCAGATAAAGTCAGAACAATTATCAATTTTCTTAATCAAATGAGCAAAGCAGGGGTCACTAAAGCAAGCCTAGAAAGGACTTACTTAGTGACTAGAGCCAATAGTGAAAAAACTTTGAAAAGTTATAACTCGCGATCTCGAGGTCGAATCTGGGAAATTTTTTATATCACCAGAAACTTCTTGCTGAAACAAACACAATGGTGACATTTATTTCAAGTTTTAAACATTAAAAAAAAAATGTTAATTATTCCATCTCCTTAACCATACAAGGGAGATTGGATTAACAAGTAAGCGCTTCACTGAGGTTGAGTTAGGGTTTTTATATCCCCTTTGGTACTCGTGATTTGTTTTAATTCAATTTGCTTATAAGTTTATGTTAAATATCACTTATGAAATCTATGTGTTAAGATTTGTTCCACACTTGGAGTAATTCTACATTTCCAGCTGCACAATCAAAGTGATCATTTTCTCAATTATTACATTATCATGTGTTGGAAAATTACCTAGGCTGAGTTCCTTTGGATAATATTAATCATAGACTTGAGTTTTATTCTATAAATAGTTGAACTAAGGTAAAACTTTTTAAAATGCAAAACACTTTTGTTTATTTATAGTATGGAGTTTGAGAAATAGTTGGACTGTTGGGACGAATTTAAGTCCAAGCTTGTAGAATCGATTCGAGCCCCAACCCTCGAGTAGGGCCCAATTAGAGATTTCTTACCATTTTGTAATCAAAGAAGGTCAGACCCGACCTCTCAACCTTAGTTGGGCTTGAAACCTTGACCTCATAAGGAAGTCAACCTCCCAACCTTAGTCAGGTTGAAAACACTGTCCTCACAAGGAATTTGACTCCTGACCTTCAACTAGTCTAGATTTAGTCTACCCTGATCTCATTAAGAGCAATAAAATAGAAATCAGAGGAGGACCCTGACCTAACTTGTTGAAATTGTATAATAGGCTAATCATTTTCTCAAATTTTTAATAAAAGTAGAGTTTCAAAAGTTTTATTTGGATTTTGTTCTTATAAACTTTTGGAAGAAAATAGTTAAACAAGGACATTGGAAAGACCCAATTGGAATCACCAAGTGTGGTCCACATGAGAATTCCAACCAAAACCTCAATGCATACTAGATAGGAAGGAGACATTACCTCAGAACCAAGCCATCATGTAGGTCAAGGTGTAGTGGAACAATTTTGGAGTAGATGAGACCGCATGGGAACAAGAGGATGTCATGAAAACATTGTAGTTGTTTATTGTATAAATACATTTTTCAAAAGAGTACAACACCAAGGATTGTGTTCCTTTAAGGGGGAGGTGAATGTAAAAATACCTATTTTCCCATAGTATGTAATTATGACCATGTGTCAATGTCATTATGAGTTGCAGTAGAGATGTTTTATAAATTTTAATATTATAGTGAAAAAATTACAAATGATATAGATATATTCCACATAATTATTAAAAATTTGTTGAACAACTAACTGAATGGTACCATAAGTAGAAATTGGTGATGGTTTGGGGTATTTCCTTTCCTGGAAAGTAAATAACCTTCACCGAAAAACCAAAATTACCAAATTACCAAATTTTAAATTTTAAATTCTTTGCTCTTTTCCCATTTCTCAAAAAATAGTTATTGAGAGAGCTAGATAATTGAGAAGCCAACAAAACATAGTTATAAATATATGGGGGAGGTGGTTGGGACAATTGATAGCATTAAGAAATGTTACAACTAGTACCCACCTGAAATTTCCTATTTAACCCATGAATTCCTCTACATGAGCCATAAAATTATGAGTCTTCTTGGGAAATGGAAAGGGGATGCACAAAGAGGTCAAGGGAACCATTATTCAATGTGACGATAGTGTGAAGGAGACATAAGAGGTGCAGTAAGAGAGTTTAGATGAATTCTGGAAGTTCCCACAAGTGGAAATAATGAAAATGATTGGTGGATTGTTGCTCATATTTTTACAGTCAAACAAAACTCATTAAGGCTACCAAAAATGATGCCCATGGATACTAAATTTGAGTTGGATCCATTACTAGGTATTTGGGCCTATTAAAAACAAATTTGACTCTTGAATTTTAGTAGAAAATCATGAACCCAACCTAGGTAAATAACATTGTGAATTATGATGTTTGTTGGACAAGGAAGTAAGCAGTATGAGGGGAGAGTGTTGGGGGACTGTAGAAGTAGTATCATGACGCCCTTGTACCATTTTAAATAGTTGGGAAGATATTTGTAGAATTCGTGGAAGTCCTAGGCTTAGTGGGTAGAAGGTTTTTTTCCATTGACTACATATAAAGGAGAGTGACATTCACACCCATTAATTTCTTTAACAACCTAAGTTTCCCTAGTCATATCATGGTCAACATATGGGGTGGCCAACTGTAGACAATATAGACTTAACTAAGCCTATGGTGAATGGAAAAATATAACCCTTCTTTATTTGCAGGTAATTGATTTTTTTTTAATGTAAATTGAATTTCCTCAATTCCTTCATACATCAACAAAAATACTACAAGTGATGCAATGTTTGGTCTCAATCTGCCCCAAGGGAAACCATATCTATTGACCACAAATAAGAACTCAAATAAGACAATACGATAATAGCTAACACTAGGAAACTACTAACAACTACCATAAACTAAAATATAAATGTAAAATAACTACTAAGTGGAAAATCATAACATCAAGAGTCAGATGAAGTAATTGAGACTAAGTCTTGAGCACTTACTCTAGCTAGTGCAAGGGGATTCAGTTCACATTGTATGTGGATTTCAAGATAAGCAAGTTGAGCATTCAAACTAGCAAGACAGGAGAGATGGTAAGGTTGCACCTGCTTGATTTCATTTAGAGAATAAATTATGTCATTGTGATATCCATGTTTCTCCTTCAGGACCTGGATCAAGAGTGTCCTTATCTACCAAAGGAGGGTGATGGAGTTCAAATATTAACTTCATCTTCCCTTGGTGTGTCTAGGGTCAGAAACCAAATTGGTTACCTCATCTTAAATGCTTGAGTCAAAGTAGGCTTGTTGGTCAATGGTGGTCAAGGCTTCGAGTGGGTGGATTTCCTCTTGAATTCCAAGGGGGGTGGTGTAGTGGAAAATAGGTTTAGTGTATTGGGCATGTGGATGGCCCTGGGGACCCCTGTCCCCAAATCCCTGGAAGTAGTGCATTTGTTTTGGGGCATATTATACTGAAAATATGATTAATAGGATAGATTTCTTTCCCAAAATTCCCCAAAACCCTGGGAGTTGGAGAAGAAGGGACCAAATAGAAGGGAAATCTAGAGAACCCCAGAATGCCGCAAAGGTTTGTGGTGACTACCAAAAGAAAATGACTGGTAAAGGAAGGAAGATAAGAAGCTCCTCACAGAGTCCAACAACCACCAAGGGTCAATAGTATTCAAACCACAAATCTCCTCTGTTGAGTTTAGAACATTACATGTTAACTCCCACCAAATAAAAGCAAATCTAGAGAAGCCATTGGCAAAACCAAAGGAGTTGGAAATATAGAGATCTACCTAATATTGTTTAGTCATGAGAGCTCAAAGTTTATTGCCACATCCGTCTCACTAGTGATAATCTCCTTGGTTGTTGTCAATTCCCCACAAGTTAAACCCATTGCATGCCTATGATGCTTCCGCTTATCATTATGCAGCAGCTAGTGCATGGATGGAAGAGCCTCAATGTAACACCCCTTATATTGACCCTTGTTTTTGTAATGTTAAATGATGACTATGTATTTTCAACATGGAAATCAGGGCTAGTTGAGACTTTTTGTACTTTTAAATTAAATATAAATATGAAATTTATGATTAGCGGGCCTAAAAATAGGACACACAGATCCATGGTCTAAGAGAGAGTGGAGAAGGGGAAAAAATGGGGGGGTTGGTGTAACAAAATGGTCAACCACCCAACAATTGGTAAGGAAATGATTGGAAAAAATAAGTGCTCACATCTTTCATGTTACCAAAACATGGGTGAATGAAAGTTAGACAACCCCATAGAAGATGAGGATCCTGAAGGAAAAAGAGAGACTCAAGAAGACTAAGGGGGAGAACCAGATAAGAGCACAAGAGCATGAGTGAAAAAGTACAAGACAAAGCAAAAGTTGTGACTAAGATATTTGCTCGGATCGTTGGGGTTAATCCCCTGTATTGGGTATGTTGAGGCAGTTGGATTATGGTTTCCAAGCCTAAATGGATAGTGGGAAGCTCAGAGGAGGATTGGGCTATGAGTGCGTGTCGTAAGGGCTGATAATCCACATATATGGTTTTTGTAACATTGATAAACCACTATGCAGATTACCAATTCATTGGGATGCTTGCTGAAAATGGACGATAAACACTAAGTGCTCACTCACAAAGTTGATAAACCTCTTAGTGCTTACTAAGTAAGTTGATAAGCCACTCAGATAATGAGCTACATATTCCTATAGTGCTTGCCTTGAAAATACAACTCATAAACCACCTAGAATGTAGATCATACTCCTAGGCCTAAGCAAAACACCAACTCACCCTTGGTTGAAAATTTCCCTGAGAAAGCATCCCCTTGGACTGTGGATCTAGCTCGGGGTTGTCAGTTGCAAGAAAGACTATGGTGCAACTAGCCTATAGTTGGGTGGAGAGTTGAAGTCCCTCGTAGATTGTTCGGATCTATTAGTTATGCACCACGCCACGTGTTATGGGCTTGTGACATTCATTCGCTCAATTATTCATTTAGCCTTTTGCAAAGTCAAGTAGAAATATTATGGTGTAGGTTGAGTCGTCATCTCCAATCAAAGTTAACGTATTGAAGGGAATGAAATGTGGAGAAAGTTGGTAGAAATAGTTTATGTGACATAGACTACGACATTTATATTATAGGAACTCGACACATTCATTAGTCAATGCGTGGTTTTCGTGGGTAATCAAGTTTATTGAATTGATTTAATTTTGACCTAAATAATAATAATCTAATAATGGATTTGAGACTTCTGTGATCTATCTTATGTGGGGTTATATCTTCCGGATCCATCACATTTTGTTGTTTTATGCATCGACGTTTCGAACCATCCTCTGTGGTTCATCATCAGGATTTAGATTTGTGAAGAAGTCAGAGAAAGATGAGGATAAATAGATAAAGGTTATGTTAGGTATTGTAAAGATCCGACAATTTTTTATGCAAGTGAGGTTTTTAATTGATTTATAATTAATTTATTATTATTATTTTATATATATGTTTTCATTTCATTTAATTTTGATTCACTATAATTTAATAATTTAATTTAATTTTAATTTGATAATTTTTTTTAAATTTTTTTAATATAATTATGATATATTTAATTTAATTAATTTTGGTTTTGATTTAATTTTACTTCTATTTTTAATTTTATTCTATTTAATTTTTAATTCGATAATTTAATTTATTTAATAATTAATTAATTATTTTTTATTTTTTTATTTTTTAACGTTAAACTAAATGGAATAGATGATTTGATTTATTTAATTAATTTAATTTTAATTTTAATTTAATTTGATTTTAATTACTCTAATTTCTTTTAATTTAATTTAATTTCAACTATATCTTTGATATAATTTATTTTAAATTAAATTGAATTAAATTAAGCTTTTAAATTAAAATTTATTTTCTTTTTAAATTTTAAATTTAATTTATTTAATCATGATCTATTTTAATAATTAGTTATAATTATAATTATAATTATAATATAAATTATAATTATAATTATAATATTAATTTAATTTAGTTTAATTTAATTAGATTTGATAGGAATGAGATTAATCTTACTAAAGGAGGGAAACAGGAGGACCAAGAAGTAGAGGAGATAGGATTTGTCTAGGATGTGGTGGAATCTCCTGTTACCGTAGGAATCCAATTATCACTTATTTTCCAACCGTCATCACGATTTAGGTTATTGGGGTGTTTTCTTATTTCGATAGCTTCTCTAAATTTCCTTTGGTGGTAATGCTCTATTTTGGCCACAACACAGGGGTTTTCGATGCAAATGTGATGATTGGTTTTACTAGAGTGTTCAGCCAAAGCTGAGGTTTTGGAGCGGTTATGGTTGATGTCAGCAGCGTGCTCTTGAATCCTAGTTAATATAGACCGGCCAGTTTTGCCAATGTATGTCTTGCCACATGAACAAGGGACTAAATAGACTCCTTTGTGGTGTTTAGGGTCAATAGGATCTTTTACTGATTTAAGACATCTGTTAATTGTGTTCATAGGTTTGAAAGTGGTTTTTATGTTGTTCTTTCTTAAGATGTGTGAAATCTTATCAGTGGTGCCTAGAATGTAGGGAAGGTGAACTTTACCATCATAATCATCCCTGTGTTGTTTGTTTCTGGGATTTTCAACTTTCTTGAAAGCATTGATTCCTTGGTGTCTCTTGTATCCATTCTTTTTGAAAACATCCAAGAGGTGGTTCTTTTCTTGCTCAAAATTATCATGATCTGAAATATGTATTGCCCTTGTGGCTAGAGTGTTGAGCACCCCAAGTTTCTGGGCTGGATGATGGTGAGAGTTAGCATGTAGGTAATGTTCAGTGTGTGTCTTCTTACGATAGACTTGGTGAGATATTGTGCCATCCTGGTTTCTTTTGATAAGGATATCAAGAAAGGGAAGACAACCATTTTCTTCCATTTCCATCGTAAATTTGATGGATTTTGATAGGTTGTTAAGGTGTTCTAGGAATTTGTTTAATTTTTCTTTTCCATGAGGCCAAATGACATAAGTGTCATCAACAAATCTTTTCCACAGTTTAGGTTTTAAGGGGTAAGACTCAATGGCCTTGGCTTCAAAATGTTCCTTGAACAAATTAGCAATGATGGGAGACAAGGGAGATCCCATGGCCACACCACAAGTTTGTTCATATATCTCATTCTTGAAGCTAAAAGAGGTGGATTTTAGACAGATTTCCACCAATTTAGCTGTGTTAGGGTCAGTAATTTTGTGAACAACATCCATGGCTTCATCTATAGGAATGTTGGTATAGAGAGCTCTTACATCAAAGCTCACTAAGATGTCATTTTGGTCTAGTTTTATATGTTTGATCTCATTAATGAAATGATTGGAATCTTTGACAAAGGAGCTGGTGTTACCTACTAAGGGTTTAAACTTTTTAGCAAGATATTTCGCGAGGTGGTAAGTAGGGCCTCCAATCGTGTTGACAATAGATCTGATAGGTATACCTTCTTTGTGAATTTTAGGGGCTCCATATATCTTGGGGGTGTAGAGGTTGGTTTCAATAAGATTCTTCATATTGGGTTCATTGCTTAATTTTACTAAGTTATTGACATTCTTAGAGATCTTCCTTATGGGATTCTTTTTTAATTTGATGTAACAACCACTATTGGTTAAGTGGTCTAGAATTTTTTCATTGTAGTCTTTTGTGTTCATTATAACGGTCACACCCTCTTTGTCTGCCCTCAGGACCACAATGTCAGGGTTTTGGTTTAAAGTTTTAAGAGCTAGGTATTCTTGTTTTGAGATGTTGCTTCTGGGTGGTTTAGCTTTTCTGAGGATTATGGAACAATCTTGTTTGATGATTTCTTTAATATTGTCAGGCATGTCCTTGATCCCGTGTTTTATACTACACAAAATATCTTCTTTGGGAATAGTGCATGGAGAAATAGCAAAATTCAAGCCTTTTTCAAGTAAACCTATAGTAACTTTGTCAATATGGGTGTTTGAGAGATTTATTATACTTACTTTTTCATCATTGGAAGTTTTTGTCTCACTGTTTATTTTGATTTGTTGAGATTCTATTATGTCCTTACTCATGTCATCTATCATGTGCATAAAACAACAAAATGCGATGGATCCGGAAGATATAACCCCAAATAATAATCTATCTAATTAATATTATTATATTGTACCCCTCACTGTGATTTCATTTAAGTTTATCTTATTATACCCGCCGCAGACATGGTATAAGGAGGCA
This sequence comes from Pinus taeda, assembly GCA_000404065.3. Taxonomy (NCBI): domain Eukaryota; kingdom Viridiplantae; phylum Streptophyta; class Pinopsida; order Pinales; family Pinaceae; genus Pinus; species Pinus taeda. The sequence continues at coordinate 49,986 of APFE031338311.1, forward strand.
TTCAGTTTTGCCTTTGACTGTATATTAGTTTGTCTTTGACAAAAAATTTATGATGTTTATCCAAAGTTTAACATTAGGAATTCAATTTTGTTATTTTTTTAATTTAAATTTATTTATTTGTAAGGTGATTGGTTGAGGTCTTATTATGGGTTGTTTAGTAACTTCCATTTCTATTAGTTACTATTTTAT
>APFE031338311.1:53786-87566 GCA_000404065.3 Pinus taeda
AGTCTCGGTTTTGAGATCCAATGGGAAATCTCTGTGTATATGTGTTTTATGTGTTATGCTCTCACATTTTTATTTTTTCCTGTGATTTAGAATTCGTATGCAGGTAATTTTTGTACGGGGTTAAAACCTACATTCTCCACACTTTTCTCCATTATTTTTTGCATTTCTTTCACCCCACTGTGCTTCTTTTTCAAAAATTGTGTTTTCTACAGGAGGCTCCTTTAGGAATTACAGAGAGCCAGAAATGGATATAAAAGGCAGTTTGAGGGGCAGGGAAGCTTCATGAAGAACCTATAAACCCTCCTGTAGTCTTCAAAACTCCTTTCCATCATCTCCAAGCCTACATCACACCCCAAGCATCATTCTTCTTCCTGTCCAAGAAAAACATAGAAAAAAATTTTTCAGAAAAACAAAAGAAAAACAAAAAATAAGAGAGGAAGAAGCACCATCCACCTTACCTGAAGCCTACCTACTGCCTCTCCATATCTATCTACACCTCTAGCATCATCCTCAAAGCTCCAAGCATAGAAAGAAGTTGAAGTTTCAAGGGGAGAAACAACTACAAGAGCTCCTGTAGGAATTCATGTTACAGTTGATCACATCAAAACCCAACACCAGCAGCAGGAGAATGCACACATGAAGGTTGAGAAGGCACCTGAAGCTCAGACACAGCCAGAGAAGAACTTGCACAAGGCATAGCCACACATCAGTAAGCAGATAGCATGCATCAAAAGAAATAAAGGCATGCAACAGAGAGAGAGCCACAGTACCTCACAAGAAATACATTCGGATCATAGTAAGTAACTAACCCACTCCTCTGTTTGCATTTGTGTAATTAGAAGTCATGCAAGAGCAACAAGATGGTTGAGGTTGAATGACGGAAAGGTGTCCAATTAACTTGGCCACCTTCATCTACTTGACTCCACTCATCCGAGATGTCACCCACACGTGCGCACAATCAACTCAAGAAAGATGTCAAGGATAGGTAGTGGAGGAAGTGGGAACTCCGATGCAATCATGAGGGATGATTACGCGGAGGGGCCATGATGACAAGGCAGGTGGGGACCAACAGTCCAAATATGGACAATGTATACTTTTCCATCACACCCCCATCACCGGAAATATCCATAAAGGGTAATAAGTACTCCTCTCCAAGCATTCTCACCACCTTTTCCTTCATTCTCTCCTCGTAACTCAGCTATAGCAGTCTCCTTGTGCCCCCACAACCTCGTAACCATCATCCTCCATCGATCTCTCCCATATTCCTACTATCGACATTTTCCACAGGAGCACCTACAGGAATTATATAGGAAGGACATCAAGCTTTTACAGAAGGGGCAGTGAGTTGTTTTGAAGGGAGAAAACACGAGTTTTAGCATGATTTTCAGTCTAAGGAGGTATATTCCATGCATGCCCCCATTGAATATCAATATATGCAAGATGTGGTTTCAAATTGAGGAGGAAATAAAGTATTTAGGAGAGGAGAAAATACATAAAAAAAAATTGCTTATTTAAAAAAAAGCACATTCTTTGTTTCTATGTTTTTCTCAAAAATTGTTGTCTCCATCTCCACATTTGGTTTCCCAAAAGAGTATAAACAAAATGATAGGAGGGTTTATGAGAAATGAGCCCACTAACTCCATGAGGCTCCATGCACATCCCCAAGTAGTGGACATATTCACAAGAGAAAATTGGATGAAATGTTTTGAGAAATTCCGAGGGTTTGATGAGGATATTGCCCAAGAATTTGTCCACTCTTTGGTACCTCACACAAGAACACATGCCACTGTCATCTTTAGAGTTATTTCCATGTATATAACCCCTAAATTTATTAGTAGGGTCACTACCCTTCCTCTTGGTCTGCATTGGAGTAAGGATGAGAAACCAAGTGGCCAGGCTGCCAAAAAAAACTTTTTCTAAAACAATGAAACCCCTGTAGAGAATCAAAATGGAATTAGAAGGGCTAGCATACCATACCTTGGGATGAGGTTAACTATCAAATAATCAAATATGTTTCCTATGAGGGGAGGTAAAACATTGTCTATGGTTATCACTTTATAATCCTCCATGAATTAAGGTATGGCATGGAAACTCCAGCACCTCAGAAGCTCGACATCCCCTACTTCCTCTTGTAGTCCCTCATTGACTCCAGCACTAAGGTTCAAGCAAGGAACTCAGAGCAGCCAGCTCACAATGGGTTAATCAAAATCTTCGTGGAAGAAGCTCTCCATACATTTACACTCCCTATAGCATGGGAAGTCTTCTAAAACATGACAGTTGAGCATGACATAAACGCCCTAACCTAGGATGTCAGTCCTACCATCAGTGAGGTGAAAGAGTAGTAAGGGGGAGAAGGTGAAGCCACTAGTGACATAGTAGAACAAGGAAGGAAGAAGGAAGGAATTGAAATAGAGGAGGAGAAAGCTAAAGAAATAGATCAAAAAGAGATAGAAAAAGAGATAGAAGGAGGAGAAAAAGAGGCAGAAAAGGCAGAATGAGGAGAAGGGTCCCCTGAGACTCTGGAAAGGGAAGCAGTAGCTTCCCTCACTTCCCTCAGTATACCAATCAAGCCAAAGCAAAATTGGAAAAGTTAGGCCTCCATGTATTTTAGGGCTAGGAAGAGCATAAGAATCAAAATAGGCAAACCTCAACCCTCTTCAAAAATTCCAATTACAATTGAAGATTCACCCTTTCCCAAAGGGAAAGAATCCCCTTCCAAGGCACCTATCACATAGGAAAGGGGGAATCCTAGATCTTCCACATGGAAAGAAAAGGTAGAACTACAAGACCCAAAAATAGTCCTACAGGAGGCTCAGACAGATCTACAGGAGACACTGTCAAAACTACAGGAGACCCAACAACTTGAGAAAAGGATAAAAGAACAGCCACAAAGAAAGGAGGAAGCAATAGAGCTACAAGAACCTTATCCCCAAACTAGTCTTGTGTCCTATTAAAATCTACTTGAGGGAGGAAGGATGATCCCACAAAAATTTGCAATTCCACTATTCTTTGAATTAGAGAAAGAAAGAATAAGAACACATAGGTGGATGCAAATAGCCAAATCCAAAGGAGTTGAGGATATTGGCCATATGGAAAACAAACTCAGAGAAATGGGTAGAGAGTTGAGTGCTCTTAGAGACAGGGAAGCAATTACAAGAAGCCACCTTGAAACTGAAAATGAATTGTTAAGGAAGCAACTGCAAGAGAAAGAGACTCAGCTGGAATTCATGGCCAACTTATCCATGGAGGCATTGCAATGTAAAACACTAGCAAAATCCTATGGCCTCTATCTCAAGGACAAATGTTTACAATTCCAGATAAAGACTCTGGCATAAAGAGGTACAATGCCTTTCCAAGATTACAGGCAGTTTATGGATCTATGTCACCAAAGCACATCAGAGGATAAGGTGAAGCTGGTAGAATTCTACCTACATAACCTGGCCCTCAAAGACATTAATGTGTGGGACCCCAATGCTAGGCTAGGGAACATGCAACTAATGGCCATGGCCTCATGGATGAACCATGAAGAGTTGAGGGAAGCAAAAATAAAAACATTGATGATAAAAGAGTAGAATGAGCCATTAATGATAAGAGCTGATCCATTACATCCCATGGCACTCATCAACACACACAACCTACTTTCCAATAATCCTTATATTTCCCCTAGATATCTAAAAGATCATGCACAAGACATTGCACACTTTGATGATATGCAAAGGCTACATGGGGATGACTCTATGCATGCATGCATGAGGCAATGGAACACCTTACCACACAGTCTGTAGATCAGGGAATATCATTCCCCCATGAGGCTAAAGGAGGCATTAAGAAAGGTTCCAATGTACAAGCGCTCCATGTAGAGGCTGAAGGTCAACTAGATTGGCCTCAAATTGAGTCCCCCACTGCTATTAGGCATGTTAGAAGGCAGAAGAGAAGAAGAAGAGGAGGAGCAGTGGGAAGAGATAGAAAGGAAGGTAGGATTCTAAGACAAAGAAGAGCATACCACATTAGAAGTCTGGGATGCTAGGGAGGCCACTAAGGCCATAAAAGATGAGGAGATGAACTAAGTTGCTCAGAGAATGAGCAACACCTTCTATAGGGGGGTGATGATGAGCCTCATAAATGGGTAATTATATGGGCTCATTTTACCTCCTAACCTACTCAAATCAACCATTATCTTAACTTATTGTATGATTTTCTAATTATATTTATGCTTATGGAGTGAGTTGAGTTAGTTATGATCCCATGTGGTCTAACATGTGTTTAATGCAGATTATTGTTGAATTTCGAGGTCAAAGTCAAGGATCCAGTGGACAAATGGCAGCAATAAAATTGAAGTGGACAAAGGAGAGGACTTATAGGAGGGAATCCCCCTCATTTATTACTCCTCGCTTTGAATTCCCCTTCATTGTGCTCGGAGTACAATCAACTGAATCATGCACTAGAAGGCAGCCAAGTGAGTGGAGGATGGATGATGATTATCTCGAGTTTTGGGAGCCAAGCCTCCCTAATTTTAAGGAAGCTATTGGTAGCTTCATTTGTATAAGTATAGAGGCCTAGGGCCTCACTAGGGTCGGATTTTGTTATATTTTTTCTTATGTAAAATCTGATCCAACTTCGAGCTTATTATTTTTGTAACAATTTCCTGTAATCTTGTTATTGTTTTGATAATAAATATGGAATCCTTTTTGAGCTAGCACTGAGTTACCTCAGAGGGCTGAAGCTCTTGGGTTAGGGTCTAATCCAAGTAGCCAAGCTCCTCTTTACTTGTATTTGTATGTTGTATTTCAATTTGTAGATAAGGTTTTTGTTAGATGTATTCTCTTTATGGTTAAGAATAGGTTGCTTTTGATGATTCAGTAGTTTGCTTCCATTTGTGATTTCTATAGTAGGTTAGCCAGTGATAAAGAGAAGATTCAAAAGGCTAGCAATAGTGCCTACCCCAAAAACACAAATTTTCCTCATTCATAGGACTTCTAGTGTTTGTAGCTTTTTAGTAGGTGAATAGTCCAGTTCTACTTTGCTTCAGATCTTATTCATCATGCTCACTTCTTTATTTTCAATAGTATTATTTCATGCTTTCCTTTCTTGCAGCATTTCTTAGCATTTCCTTTCATAGATCATTGTTTAGACCATTTTTATGCAAAAATCTATTTTTCTAGATGCAATCATTTCATTGCTTCGTTAATCTTATTGGTTGACTGTCAGTTCCTTTTTAGCATATCTCTTCTAGCAGTAGGCAAGCTTATCAAACATCCCATCCTTCATTTGATCCATTCCCTATAGGTTTCCCAAATCTCACCTCAATTTTGCCTTAGTTTCCTACATTATCCATAGAACTTATTCCTCTCTCCTTGAGAAAACCCAATCATCTTCCTCTCTCCTAGTGATTCTTGGTAGACCCTAGGCACCCTAACACCTCATTCCAAGCTTCATCCACCTTTTCTACCCAGTCTCACACCCCCAAAATAGTGAAAAATGCTCTTGGCTTCCTCCTGTAGGCCTCCTGCAGTTGCCTCGTTTTCCTCTTGTAGATTTCCTGTGTCCTCCTGTAGATTTTCATGTAGGGTTTATTTTGAAGGCCAAGTGTGGGAAAATCATCCAAAAGGCCACCTGAGACCTCCTAGGACCCATCCACACCATCCTACATCCTCTCAAGTCCCAAAACCACCCTCCAACGCCACCTATTTGCTGCCACGTTCACACACAATAAATTATATGCATGTCAAATTCACATAAAAATACATAAAAATCCAAAAAGATGTTTTTTTCTTATTTACTTCTAGAAATAGCTTATTTAGATGTTTTTTATTTCCTTGAATAGGTAATGGCATTCCTTTCATTATTTTCATAACTCTTTCTGCAAAAGTAGGATTAGTTGGTTAATTAGGGTTTACTAGGTTTGCTTTACATTTCAATCTTTCTCCTTTCTGTAGTTAGAGTAGCATTTGCAGAGTAATATTTCTCTCCTTTCATCACATATAGAGCTTCTTCTGGAATCCATATAAGTTAGCTTGAGCTCCTAGTGATCTTGCACCAACTGACCAAGTGACAACCTACAGTAAGAACTAGTACTTGTGGATACAACACTGATGCTTCCAAGTTTGTTACGAACTACCTGGTTGATAAGAGTAAAGTAGATAGGCTAGGAGTTATAGCATTATTGCTGCAATACTGGTGCTCACCATTAATCACACCTTCAGATGACCAAAGCATACCTTAATCATCCTCCTATATTCGCGCCAATCATCAAAACTATATTTGTGTGTACCCCACCATCTTGCGGGTGTAGTGCAAAATGCCCAATCTAATGCATGGAGCTATGATTCTCTAGTACTTCCCTTTCAAATGCATCAAAAAGGTGATCAAAATCAATTAGCCCATCATACCGAGGCAGAGTTCTTACTTCTAATGATACCGAGTGCAACGACTTGGTCATCATATTATAACACAACATAGATACTTCATGCAGTTGATTCTTCCAGTGCTCCAGTTCTTTGTCTAAATATGATGTGTAGGAGCACTCGTGGTCCCATGCAATATGTTCGTCTACTATCAGATTCAGCCAATGCTGATCTCACACTATTATCTTATAAATATGGTCCAAATCATCATCACTTTCATAATCGTAGACCGATACTACATAGCACAGTCCTTCTGCAGGAAATGGCACCACTACGTATGACTATTTATTCTAAAATGTTTCTCCTTCAGGTTGATTAAACCACTCATGTTAGTGGCCCAATTGATCCCAAGGAGTGTGAGGTAGGGATTGCTATCATCCAAAATATCTATTAATTCAAAATCCACTAGTGCGCTCACACCTTCGTTATCAACTGTTACCCTCGCCAACCCACCCATTGGGATGATTTTTTTCTGATTCGCCATCCTTAACTTAATCGGAGACCATTGTAGTGCAACTCTTCCCATTATTTCCCATGTTTGTTTCGGAAAAACTTTCGCATTGGACCCTAGGTCATAGATAACTTGGTCCATTTCGTATTCTCCTATCTGTGTAGTGAGTTGGTCCAGTCCTTGGCTTATGCTTACCAAGATTTTTGGCTATGCATTGTTTGTCAGTAGTGTTTTATTTGCTAGTGCACTGATTGATCAGTTCCTACAATCCCTTCACAGCCTTACTATCACAGAGCAGTTTCATGCAGGTCTCTAAGAAAGTCGTAATTATGGATGGGTCCATTTCTTCAATTATTTTCTCCTGAGTTCCTGAGGTAGAGGCCTCAGTGAAGCTTTTCTTTGCTTCCATAAATGTTTCTTTTGCGCATTCTATATCAAAATCGATCTCCTTTTCTGGTTTTTTGTGATCCCACTCGCCTTCTTCGAGTTGCTTCCCCTTATCCTCACCAGTCATCACTCCACTTTGTAGCACAATATTTACCTTGGGGTATTCCTCGCAATGCTCAACCCTCATCATATACAGGTTTTGAGTCAGTTTCTGAGGTTACGCCCCCTTCTCACATATCTTGGGTAACAATATAGGGAAATCCTCCATTGCATGGTCAAACTGAGTACAATAGCAGCATGAAAGTTGTGTCGGATTCGGGCAGTCTCGCACGTAGTTTCCTGGTCCTCCACAATTATAAATCTGCCCTCGACCTCTAGTAGGTCCTCCTCCACCTTGGCGTTAGTTGTGCCCCTCATACTCACCTCACGCTCCTCTAGTGCCTTGGTCTAGAGGCCACGTTTCTTCCTGCACCCTATATGCAAATGTCCTCTCCATCATTAATTCATAACTGTGACAATTGCACTCATCATGACCCACAGATTGACAAAAATTACAGAAGAGTTGTTGCGGTGTATATACAAATTTCTGTAGCAAATCGAAATTAGATATCATTTTTGGGATTCAACTGCGTTTGGTAAGTCATTCACGTATGACCATTTCCATGAGAGGTAGTCGTAACTGACTAATTTCTCATGATTTTTGAATAGTTCACTTAGCACTCATTGCATCGGGTGATGCTCACAGGGGTGAAGAAGTGGGATTGAAACTAGTGAAATGTGGAGAACGAATCACATAGAGTGAATGACTTACCAAACACAGTTGAATCCCAAAAATGATATCTAATATAATGCACTGCGTAGACCCCCATACTTAAAATCGAAATTATTTGTTGCATGTTTCCCAACTACTTGACAGATAGCACACCATGGCATATGCCCTGTACTTGGAAATGCTATATCTACTAACCTCAAAGGCATTGGTCCCCCTCATGCAACATATTGAGCTAGGACATATATGGGATTTGGACTACTTGAGATTACATTATGCATTTGATTCCTATAGTAGAACTAGTATCATCTAAATGGATTAGAAAATGAACATAATTTGCAAAAAATAGGACAGTGATATTTGTCATGCCACTGGCTTTTGCACTTTAGGCACCACACTTCTTCGTGCGCCTCTGGCTAAGTTGTTTTGTCTTTCTTCAGACTTTTCATTTTGAGGTAAAGTTTCTGCAACTGGGATAATCTGTTCAAGCCCCAGATTAGCATCCTGCATTGGTGTCTCGTGCAATCTCATTGCAATTTCCATAGCTTCTGCATGGGTCCCAATCTTCTATTATGATAACCCAACCCTTGGGTGAGGCAAGAGCAAGGCCACAAATCATTCGCGGTGTTGCCCATCAGTTAGATTCATTTTGGCTTCATGGATCATACACTTCAATCTTTGATCCAAATCCCAGGGCATCTCTCCAGGCTTCATCATGATCTCCTTAAATCTCACAATTGATTGTGCCTCAGACTTAGGTCTACTAAATTCCTTATTCAACGTGGTTTGGATATTAGCCAACACAGACATCGGATTATCCGTGCAGTACTTAATGTACCAAGTTAGCACATGGTCCTACAAAGTACTAACCAATGTTTCTTTCTTCATTTGATCTTCTGTGATACCCTGAGCTTCCCATGTAGTCTTCATGATGAACCAAAACTAGTCTAGATCTTCATTTCGTATGCCCTTGAACACAAGTAGCTTTACGGAGTTCGCCATGTTGAACGGTGGTGGAGGTGGTGATGGTGTGGGTGAGGGGGTAAGCGGTGGAGGTGAGGATGGAGGCCGTGTATATGGATGAGTTGAGGATGGAGGCGGTGTAGGTATTCGGGGGAACCCTTGCCTTATCAACTGAATAGCACGCAACGAAGAAGCTTGTGTTGCTCCTTCTTCATCACTCAGGGGAGGCTCAATCAACAGGCTATATTCAAGACCTTTTCTTCCTCCATCCCTAAAAATACTTCTCCTTGCATAGCCCCAAACATCTAGGTTACTGTATAAACTGCTTTTCAGACAATAGCATCTTAATCCAAGTATTTAATGATTTAAAATACTTACCTTACAACCCCTTGAAGAAGCAGTGCTCTGCTTCACTGTAACTGACTGAAGTGTCATCCATGAAGTCTGTCAAAAGCCCTCCTATGATATGGTCAAGCCAATGATCGACATCGCACATGATCTTATCTTCAAAGGCTTCTAATTTCCACACTAACTCCAGGGTCCAGACAATCGAACCGTCTAGCCTCCACCTCCCTTGGCCGTTTTCCAACTATGTGATCCACACGTATAATTCAACCAGGAAGGAACATAAGAAGGTTTCTTGTATCTCTGTGTACAGATATTTGTCAAACCACTATTCTTTCGTCAATCACAGATTCTATTTTCTTGTGCCATGAATTCATGGATCTTTCTATCCAACCATTCTTCAATCTCCTTCTTAGTTGGATTCTAATGATGTGACATTACACATCTCGTTATGTAGATCCCAGTCCCAACAATGGAACCATTTGTTGGTTTGATGGACCCTGACCCAGATTTAGCATTAAACATCCAAGAAAATCCCTACACTGCTAGCCCTTTCGGCATCATTCAATGTTTCACAGACTAAAGTCTCACTCGAAGCAGTATGGAGGGATGCAGGAATGAGGTTTCCACACCCTGCGATGGTTGTGATGTCGGTTATTTTCCCTGACCTTCCTTTTTCCAGATCGATAAGCCCTTTAGGGCTTATCAAAGTACTTTTCTTATTCATCCTTGAAGCCTCCGAGAAAGTCTCCAACTGTCCTTCGTGGGTCCTAAATAGATAGATTAGGCACTTACGTGCCCCTGTAATTACTCTTACTTCTATATCTATCTAGATTTACTTACGTATTCATTACTTTAACATGCATTTATGGTTATCTTTCTGTAAACATATATCTCTACTTGCAGTCATATAAAACAGAGAAACATATAGATTCACACATCATAGTAGCATTAAAACATAAACCTAGTAGGTAACATGACATAATCGTATGCAATGAACAAAACTAAAATACATAGGTAATTTCAGAATACTCCTTTTTATTATTGATTCAAATATCTAATACAGAGTTTGAATACACTGCACATATAGCTGCAGGGGTCCATGCACTCAGTTGCAGACTTCTACCCTAGGCCTCTATGCACTCAGCTACAGAGCATTTTCCTACGTGAGACTCTTTCCTCTTAGCTCTCATAGACCCATTGATAAAACATAGCAAGACTCAACTATCAACTAAACTCTCTTAGACTCCTCTAAGACCTCCTTTTTATACAATCTCTCTAAATATGACATGCTTTTACACAAAAGAAATGCGGAAACCATTTATTGATTCCTAACATATTGGCACTCTGCAACCACAAGATTCAGAGGCTTTACACAAAACTTGGGCTTTTAGCCCAAAAAATTGGGATTTTAACCCCAAAATTGAGCCCAGGGGACCTGTTCCCAACATAATCCTGTGGTATTCTTAGGTGGGATCAAGTAGCTATTATTCCACTCAATATTGTGGGCTAATACCATGGTAAGAACCCATGGAATTATTTAACCTTAATTTCCATCCTATATACTCTTTTCCTTCTGTGAAACTTCATTCATATGTATACACTCTTTTTATTTTGTGCATCATGTGTATACGCTACTTGGACTAGGGTAAACATCGTATACAACTTAAACCATTATCTTTCCTTGATTTCTTGATTCTGATCAGTAATCCTTTATCCCATCATCCTATTCTTATGTACCATTACTTTGTTACCTTTGAATAGACTTGTTATAATGTGAGTTTCCCTTCATCAATTATGAACTGACTTGTATGTGGGTTGCCATCAAGGACAACGCATGTACCATAGTGCCAACAATCTCCCCCCTTGGACTTGACGGTAACCATATTGGTGTTGATTACTTCAAGTTGTAGAACCTATTATATATATCAATCACACCAAGATACTCTCCCCGTTTGACATCAAGGGTAAAGGGAGGAGCGAGGTATTCTCCCCCTTAGTACATGCTGAGATGCACTATATTGTCCATGCTCCCCCTGAGCACATGCATAGTCTTTTGCAGCAAATGAAATTAATAACTGAGACCAGAACTGAATTCAATAACCATGATGCCAACAATGCATAATGTTTTAAATTCTAATGCTCCCCTTGATCCTGTGCTACCTGTGCATTGTCAACAATTCATTCATCAAGGCATCTTCATCAATCAAATAAACATCAATGAGAAAAGCATATCAATATATTGTAACCATGAATATCAGAATGAATAACCATGTGAGAAACTAATTTTGAGTTTGATCCACTATTTTTCTTTCAGAAAAACTCATACACCACTGTAGGCATAGAAACTCGCATGTATACATGACTCTGCATCATGAAATTTGCATATAGGAAACATTCCTCTGAAAATTGGTTTTAACAGCACGATGAGGCATATACAATTTGCATATTTTATCTGAGATATTCAAATGCTTCTTTGGGAAGAGTTTTGTTAAATATATCAGAAACATGTTCTTTGGAGGGCACATACTCCAATTTAACCTTTTGTTCGAGCACTTGTTCTCATAGAAAGTGGTACTTAATGAGTATGTTCTTGGTCTTCGAGTGCATGACTGGATTTTTTGAAATACTAATAGCACTTGTGTTATCACATAGAAAGGAGATGGGTGGAGAACATGTGATTTAAATATCTTGTAATGTTTGCATCATCTAGACTTGTTGTCTACAGCAAGATGCAAAAGCCACATATTCTGCTTCAGCTGTAGATAAGGAAATCAAACTTTGTTTATTTCTAAACCAAGATACTAATCATGATACCATATAGAATGAACCTACACTAGTTCTTTTTCAGTCATCAACATTTCCAACCTAATCTACATTTGTATATGCATGAAGAGTGAGATTTGTATCGGTAGGATACCATAGACCAAAGTTTTGAGTTCCTTGGAGATATTTGAATATTCTTTTTACTGCATGAAGATGTGATTCCTTTGGATTGGCTTGAAATCATCCAACAATTCCTATCACATGCATGATATCTGGTCTAGTACCTATTAGATAATGTAGACTTCCAATCATAGATCTATACACTGGTTGATTCATTGTAGGAGATTCATCATTATAACTGAGACTACATCCTGTTACCATTGGAGTACATACTAGTTTGGAATATTCCATTCCATACTTCTTCAAAATTTGCTTGAGATATTTAGTTTGTGAGTGAAAGATGACATCTTTTGTTTATTGCACTTGTGGACCAAGAAAATAGGTTAGTTCTCCAAGTAAAGACATTTCCAATTCTTGTTGCATAATAGAAGCAAATTTTTGATTCATATATTCTTCATTACTTCCAAAGATGCTATCATAAACATAAACAACAATAATTAGCAGTTTATCATTCTCAATTTTTGTATATAAGTTGTTGTCTACAAATCCTTTTGTGAAACCTTGTTTTTGAAGAAATTTGTCAAGATGATAATACCATAATCTCTAAGCTTATTTTAGTCCATATAAAGCCTTTTTTAGTTTGCATACAAGCTTTGCATCATTTCCCAGAATGAATCCTTCTGGTTGTTCAACGTATACTTATTCTTCTAAATATCCATTAAGAAATGCAAATTTTATATCCATTTGATAAACTTTGAATTTTTGAAAACTTGAAAGAGCAAGAAACATTATTATGGCTTCGAGTCTAGCAACAGATGAAGCATAGTTTCTTCAAAGTATATACCTTCTTGCTGAGTAAATCCTTTACAAACAAGCCTTGCTTTATTCATAATTACCTCTCCCTTTTCATTCAACTTATTCTTGAATATCCATTTTGTTCCTTTAACATTTTTATCATGAGGTCTAGAAACTAATTCCCAAGTATCATTCTTTTCAATTTGGTCAAGTTCTTCATCCATGGCCTTAACCCAAAATTCATCTCTGCTAGCTTCATTTAAATTTTGTGGTTCTATGGATGATAATATTGCTAGAGAACTTGAAGATCCTACAAGAGTTTTTCTTGTCTGTACTCCAAACCCCTTTTCTCCTAGAATTTGAGATTCTTGATGATTTTTTTGAACATACCTAGATGGAGCCTTTTCCCTCTTAGATGTATCTTCTTCTGATGCTTCATTGGTTTCCTCCTCTATATCATTTTGATTTGATATGGGAAAGTAGTCAATGTCTTAATTATTATCATATTCATTTGTTGATGTTTCCTATTTTATATTTCTGCATGCTTCATCGATTACAACATCAATGCATTCAACAAATTTTCAAAGTCTCTTATTAGAACATTTGTATCCTTTACTTCTAGATGAATAACAAATAAATATTCCTTCATATGATTTGGGTTCAAACTTACCAAGTTTTTCATCAATATTTTTGATGAAACATTTGCTTCCAAAAACTCTAAAGTGTTTTACAATAGGAGGCTTACCATACCAAATTTCATATGGGTTTTGATCAATATTTACATGTACATGATCTCTGTTGAGAATATTTACTATAGTATGTGCAGATTCACTCCCGAAGGTGTTAGGAGTTCCAGACTCATCAAGCATAACTCGAGCCATTTTTTTAATTGTTTTATTCATTCTTTTGACCACACCATTTTGTTGAGGAGTTCTGGCAATAGAGAATTGTTTCTTTTTTCACAAAATTCAAAAACATAATTTGATATGAATTATCTTCCCTAATTTGATTTGAGACATTTCATTTTTAGATCTAACTCATTTTCAACTAAAGCTTCAAAGACTTTAAAATTTTCAAATGCTTCATCTTTATGTTTTAGTAAACCAATTCAACACATTCTAGAAAAAACATCAATGAATAAAATGTAGTATTCTTCTCCATGATGTGACTTTTCCCTTATTGGACCACACAAATCAGTATGAATGAGTTCAAGAGGATTAATTGCTGATCATTTCTTTTCATTGAATTAAACTCTAGTTTTCTTACTAAATTGACATGGTTTGCAAATGGCATTTTCTGGAATGATGATATCTAGAAGATCATGAACAACCTTGAGCCTGCATGATTTTCTCATTTTAGAAAAGCTTAGATGCCCCGATCTTCTGTGCCATAACCAGTTCTCTTCTATTTTTCTTAGACAACATTTTTGTTGACCTCTTTTTAGTATATATAGATTGCTTGGAGTTCTTGTACCTTTGATTATGGTCTTTCTTGTGTCAAGCTCACGAAGCGCACATTATTTTGATCGAAACACAACTTCATTTCCTTGATCACACATTTGACTAACACTCAATATGTTATCCTTTAAACCATCAACATACATAACATTTCCAGATTTAACCTTTTCTTTTAGAAAAAAAAAACATTTACCCTTAATGACAGCTGGTGTGTCATTTCCAAAAGAGACATTCTTTTCCTTTTCTAAAGCATCGTATGAAATGAGTTTATCTTTATCACCTGTCATGTGTTTTGAGCCTCCAATATCACTGTACCATTGATTTTCTTGTCCTTTTGCAAACATAGCTATGCCAGATCTTTTTGATTGTAGTTCCTTCTTTTTCCATACCTTGGAGTTGGATGATGGTTTCTCCTTCTGATATGTTGGCCAAAATTTTCTCTTGCATTCATAGTCTTCATGACCAAAGTTATTTCAAAATGAACATTCAATTTCATCTTCAAGAGGATAAAAGTTATTATGAGATCTCTTCTTGATTCCGGTCACGCTCCTTTGTTTTCTTGCTTCTCTAGTCATGATAGTTTTGTAAGCAACACATTGAGCAGCCTTATGATGAAAGCTATGGCATGAAAAACATTGTCCATTGAAGAAGTTTATGTGATCATAAAATATTTTGGTATTATTCACCTTTTGGTTGGTGCTTCTATTAATGTTCACCTTTCGAGTAAAATGAGCATGATTTACTTGTGGAGTACCTTTAGGCTTTTGCTGAGGTTTGATGCATTGTTCACTGGTTTTGGTGGCATCAAGATAGCTTCAGGTGACGATTGAAGGATTTTCTTGTTGGGATGTTTCACGAGTGTCTCCAACACCAATATTTATACGAGGAGAATGCTAAACCTTGATGATTTCATCTAAGGTTTCTAATCCTTTAGCAAATCTAAAATTCAAAGATTTTTTCTTCTCAAGTTATTTTCTTAGATCCACTACTTCACATTCTAATTTTTCATTGTGCTTTTCCATTTGAGTGAGTTGATGTGTCAAAGTTTCTATGACCATATTATTTTCTTCCAAACATATTTTAAGTTGAGTGATTTATTCAAGAAAGTATTCTTCTTCTAAGGCATCCATAAAATCATCATTTTCATAAGCCATGATTAGTTTAATATCTTGTTCATATTCACCTTCATCACTATCAGACAAGCTATCACTATCTTCATGAGTATAATAACTTCTTCTATTAATAAATTGTTTCCTATTACCTCTTGTAGAATCCTTTCCTTTGTCATAGTTTTCTTTGTGAGGACATTTGGTAGCATAATGACCAACTCTACCATAAGCAAAACATTTGAGGGAAAGCTTACCTTTGAATCTTTCAGTATCTAGTTGATTTTTATTCACAAATTTTACCTCATCTTCTTTTGATATATATCATGTTTCCTTGAGATCTTCCTTTTCTTTTCCCTTCGTAGAGGCTTTGAAAGAGGCTTCTCTGATTTCTTATGTACCTTCTTTCTTTATCCAAAGGCAATTATAGTTTCATGAAGCTGGACAATAGGAACAAATTGTAGATCCTGCTTCTCTTCTATGGCATATAGTTTTGACTCAAATTTAGAAGATAGAGATATTAAAATTTTCTCTACTATAGTAGCCTCCTTTATTTCTTCATCCAGATTATTCATACAATTTAAAATTTCATCTACTTGTAAAACATAACTCACAATACTTTAATCATTATGCATCATGAGAGTTTGCCATTGAATTCTGAGAGTTTGGAGCTTAGCACGTTTTACCTAGGAGTCTCCTTCATATCTCTGAATGATTTTGTCCCATATTGCTTTGGCTGTGTTGAGATGCATGAATTTGATGAATTTTGATTCTGATAGACTTTCCAATAATGCATTGATGGCTTTGGCATTGGTTTCATATGATTTCTTTTTTGCTAGATCTGTGGGGACTGTTACTAGATATGGGTATCCTCCTTCCATAATTTCCCAATGATCAACTCCAAGTGACAAAAGATAGGCTTTGGTTCTTGTCTTCCAATATGTTAAGTTATCTTCATTGAAGATTGGTGGTCTGATAGATCCCATTCCTTCATGATTGATCATCTTGAGCGATATTCCTTCAAGCGATCAAGCTTCTGCTGAAGGACCTACTCTGATACCAATTGTTGGGAAAAATACTGAGAGGGGGAGTGAATCAGTATTTAAACATTCACAATAATGATTTTCTTTTTCAAATTGTATATGATATTTTGCTGAAACCAACCAGTGTATGTCTGCGCCTATAAAGAATGAAACTAGTGTAAAATAATAAACCTGTTGATGGTGCTGGACCTGTCAACATGTCAGGGGATCTCCCTAGTAAGAAGTCATAATTAGACCTCAGACTGTTTGGTGTAGGAGTCCTAGTAGTGGGTCATACAGTAATGCCTTGACCATGATTTTGCAGAGAGGCAAGTAAGATAACTCTATTGGTAGTATGCGTGTGACATATGCAGTGAGTCAAGGAAGGTGCATGAGAGGTTCTAACACATGGGGAGGGAGAAGAGTGCACCCCTTGGAAACCTGTGATAGCACGCAGTTAAGAAGGGAACGCATGCGCAAATATGCATCACAACATGGAAGGTTAGTTAGCGAGCAATCCAAAGTGATGGTTAAACTGATAACACATTTCAGAAAGATTCATACATACTTAAACAAAATAGTCTATACATGCATACGTAAGTTAACCAATACATATATCATTTAGAGTAAAGTAGATAACATAGAATATAATACAACATATGCATCAAACATGTTGGATCTTGTTATATTAAGAAGTGTAAGTTCCATTCATACAATACATCCATGTCCAACCACTAGTCTCGATAGCGGAATGTTAATGCCACAACTTCCTTCTCCTCCAAAGAGATGTACAAGCTTGGCATAGTGGAGAAGCTAAGGCTCGTTACAATACTATCCAAGCTATCTCCAAGAGAGTCTTATCGGAAGCTTGCCTGACCAAAAGCCTATACAATGAGTTATGAGGGACTATTTATAGCAAAGGGTGGGGTGACCCTTGACATTCCTCTTTATGATAGTTCAACTACCCTCATGACTCTTCATCTAATCTATGAATGTTACATCCAACTATAGACAGTTTAATTACACTTGACAAGACATTCAATTACAATGCACATGTACCCATTTGAGACGCAATGGCTTGAGAAAGCTATGATAGACATCACTATGACTTAGAAAACCATGGAATTCCAACTCCTCAGCATCCTTGTATTGATCAACAGTAACATAATGATGCCAATATCGGTAGTCCTTGATGGTGTTTGTGCACTCCATAGTGACATCTGTCTGAAACTTGACTCTTGCCTCCATAGCAACCAGGTACATTATTCGAGCTCCTCTATCCAACTCATCTAAAAGCATATGCATCATTGTCTTCAATGCAGCTAGATCAACAACATACTTTTTCATGATGTCTACAATGATGGGAAAGTCTGGGCTTGTTGGAAATGCACATCAACTCATTGAAGTACGAGTCAAGCTCTAGTTGGACCTATGCCATTGTCTTCACCTAGATGAGAGTCCCAATAGATGGGATCGCATGTGCATGCACCACAACGTCCATACTCTTGAATACTCATGCACGGGAATCCTGTATGCTAGTGATGAGCTGCGGGAGCTCTTCATCATTCTGGATCTAACTTCGGATATGTGGTTTCAGCTCGACCGTACTTGCCCTCATCATCTTAGGCAACTGAAGTGGGGTTCTCTTGTACCTCATCGTCCATGTTGGCATGTAATAAAAAACAACATGTAAGTTCGCCAAGTGTTGGCTTATAGGGGCCTGACCTAGGTTCATAGGTGATTAGCCAATCATGGAATCCCCGCACAGCATGGGCATGGAATCAGAGGTGATTAGACAATCATAGGTTTAGAGGTGATTAACGATATCCTTAAATCTAATAATTGATTATGTCTCTAAATTTGGCCTGTTAAATTCCTTATTCAGTGTGGTCTAGATTTCTGCGATTCCTACATTTAGATGGTCATTAGAATGCTTGATGTACCATGATAATGTGCGATCTTGCAACGCTCTTACTAGTGTAGTATTTTTGATATTGTCATCCACAACTCCTTGTGCTTCCCATACTGCCTTTACCATGAACCAGAATTAGTCTAGATCTTCATTCCCTACTCTAAATACCGGTAGCTTGATCGCACTTGCCATACTGAACTTTGGTGGTGGCGGAAGTGGGGTGGGTGGAGATAGAGGTGAGGAGGTTGAGATGGATGGTGGTGTAGGTGGAGGTGGTAAGCACAGAATTCGTTGCCTTATCATACTGACCACACATCTCAGAGAAACTCTCGCTAGCTCTTCCTTGCTTTCCTGCGAGGGTGAAATTAAGGGGCTAGTTTCTAATTTTTCACTACCTCTGCTTCTATAGATCTTACCACTTCGTATAGTCCCAAACATTAATTTATTCACATGACCCGCTTTTCATAGAATAGCATCTTAATCCAAGTGTTCAAAGATTTAATATATTTACTTAGCAGTCCCTTGATGAAGCATCATCCAACCTCATTATAGCTAACAGTCGTATCTACCACGAACTCAATAATAAATCCTCCTATAATTCAATCAAGCCAATGGTCCATAGCTTGTGCGATCTTATCTCGTGACGCTTCTAATATGCACACTAATTCTAGAGTCCACACAATTGGTTTGTCAAGCCTACACCTTCTCTAACTGTCTTCTAGCTTCGTGATCCACTCATACAGCTCAAAAGGAAAGGATGCAAAGGAAATTTTGTGGATTTTTGTATATAAGTAGTGATCCAACCACTATTCCTTAAATTCTCATATATTCCTATTTTCCTACACCGTGAACTTGTGAATCTTCTTGTCCAACCACCCTTCAATTTCTTTCTTTGTTGGATTCCAGTGACACTACATCAGACATCCCTTATGTAGATCCTAGTCTTGGCAACATAACCATTTTTTGGATTATAGGGTCTTGACCCAAGTTCAGAGGTGATTAGCCAAACAAATCCTGGTACTACTGGCTCTTTCAGTAGCAATCCGTGGAGCTTGGACTGAGGTCTCAACCGAAGTAGTATGGGAGGGTGCTAGAACCAGGTTTCCACACCTTAAAGATGTTTGATGATTTTTAGTGGTCCACAGGTTTGCCTTGCGCACGTCGCTAAGCACACCTATTGGTACCTTGCAGCCTGTAATGCTACCTTCGTACAACCCTGTTCGAGGCACAATCCATTTTATGACCCAATTCATTACTACTAACCCAATAACTATTGATCCTTTAACTTATCAGTATGTGTCTAGTTATATTTAACAGCGTTTAGTATTCATATAAGTGTGTGTGATAAAGAAAACAATATATTTAAATAGGAAGTAGCACAAGAACAGATACACAAGATTTGGAATAAAACTTCTCTTTATTATTATTCTTCCTTTATTACAGACTCAACTTCACCCTATGAATGCAGCTACGGGGGTCTGTACACTCAGTTCCGGACTCTGCTAGGGCTCTGCGCACTCAGCTACAGAGCCTCTTCCTACTACTATGACCTAAGACACTTAGACCTTTTCTCTATGCTCTCTATATTCTAGACTTCGTTCCTTTTTCTCTATCTTCAATGCTCTTTACAAATTAGAGCCTCACTCTATTTATACAATCCCATGGTCCACAAGCCGACACTACATTACAAAACTTAGGGAGGACAAACGTATGACTCAACATATATTTCGCACTTTGCACTTGCAATTCGCGGAGTCTTACAACATTATTTGACCAAAGCCTGGGCTTTGAGCCCAAAAACATGTTGTGGGGGGATTCCATGCCCAACATGCCCCCAACACAAACATCATGACTCGCCCTCAAGTCACTCTGTTAGCACAGTGATCTTGGCACAGATTCCCTACAATTGGTCCTGAATGGCCTGAATGTTTGCAACGCACTGCGCTATTACCTCCTAAACCTGCTGCATTCTTGCTTCTAAACCCCTTGTTTCTGAATTGTGTCCGGACCTCTATACCAGGATTTGCTACATGTGTTTATAGTCCCACACCCTTGTCTGGCTCCTCGGGTTGTGGTGACCGTGCTTTAGCCAGTTGGGCAGATAGTCGGCCCACCTATGTAGGGATTCAAGTGATTGTCGTTTACTTTTCGTGGGAAGGGTTCTCCATTTAGTTTGACTAGCTGGACCACACCTCTATCTATGACCTCCTTAACCATATATGGTCCCAGCCAGTGCATTCTGAATTTTCCTGAAAATTTTTCAAACTTACTGTCATACAATAGCACTAAGTCATTTACTTTGAAGTTGCACAACTTGATATGGTTGTTGTGCGAGGCCTTTTCATGCTGCTTTTGTACCTGCTGATGAGATATTGCCAGAAACTGTTCTTCCTTGAGTTCTTCTAATTATGAGAGCCTTTCTTCCAGAACTTCATTGTCCATCATGCCTATGAGCTGCTATTCACAGACTAGGTACAATGTATTCCATTGGCATGACAACTTTCGTGCCATAGACTAACCAGAAAGGTGTTTGTCCCGTCAATTTCTTGCATGTTGTCCTATAAGCCCATAGTACGGCAAGTACACGTAGGTCCCAATCATTTCGTTGTGCGTTGCACACCTTGGTCAACATAGTCTCCATTATTTTGTTGAATGCCTCTACTGGCCCATTAGCTTGTGGGTAATCCGGTGTACTTTTCTGGTGATATACCAGAAATTATTCTATGAGTGCATTGATGGTTTCATTTAGGAAATGTGTTCCATGATCACTCCTTAAGATTTTTGGATAGCCAAATCGGGTTAACACGTTTTCAAAAAAAAACTTCGCAGCTGTAGCGACCATGCAGTCTTTGGCCAACTGCGCTTTCGCCCATCATGTTAGGTACTTCGTTACGGTAATGATGTAGCGTGCGCCCATATTTACCTGAGGTTTGATCAGCCCCACAAAGTCAATTGCCCATTTTTCAAATGGTTGCAATGTCATTTGTGGATTTAATGGCATCTTGTCCCTTCGTGATGGTTTTCTAGTCCTTTGACATCTATCACAGGCCTTACAATGCGCTAACCTTCTACTTCTAGAATGTTAATGTTTCATGGGTCCTCATCATCCTCCTCAACATTTACGTTGTAACACTCTATCATGTAGCTTAGTTGTGTCACCCATTCTGGCTGAAGTACTTCCATTGGCTCCTGGGGTATTTTGAAGATAGCTGCTTTTACTACCTGTAGCACATCGTCAACAATATCCCACCAATGATCTTTAAACGTGAAAGTTAATAGAAATCCCTCGTGCAAGACATCCCATTCACTCATACCATAGCAAAGATCCATCTCAGTACACCAATTCATGGGTATGACATCCAAGGTATGATAGAATAAATGTACCCATTTAGGCTGTGGCTCTTACCTGTAGACCTTGGTCCATTTTGCGAGGTCTGTAGGTGGATCATCCCACCCATCATATTTGTCTACTAGCCATATCTGTGGTTTCCCAAATTGTAGTCACATCATCCTTCTGCATTTGTGCCAGTACTCAAAGCCTCTCTGATGTGTACCCCACCACCTTGCGGGTGTTACGCATAGTGCCCATTTCAGAGCATCAAACCATTGTTGTTCTGGTACTGTGCTTTCAAATTTGTTACAAAATTCATCCACCACTATCAACCCATCATATGTAGGTAGATCCCTTACCTCTTTTGTCATGGAGGGTAGTGATCTAACCATCATGTTGTAATTAAGCATTGTTTCTTTGTGTAGCCATTTCTACCATCGCTCTATTTCTTCATTTGAATCAAAAATGTATGAGCTTTTGCACTCCCACGAAATCCTACCATCTACAGTCGGGTTCACCCAATCCTATTCTTGCATGGTTATCTTGTAGATACAATGGAGATCGTCATCACTATCATCATTTCACACAGTTTCAATGTATTGCACTCCTTTGGCTGGATCTAGCAGTACTACTACACATAGTGAATTCTTTTCAAAAATCATTTTGCGCTTCTTCATATTTATGACTCCATTCATATCAGTGGCCTAGTCTATTCCTAGTAGTACGGGATAGGGATTGTTGTCATTGAAAATCTCTATTACTTCAAAATCTGCCTGCATGCTCACACCTTCAATATCCACCGTTACCCATTGTAATCTTCCCATGGGCAAGATCTTCTGTTTGTTTGCCATTCATGACTGAATAGGAGACCATTATAGCACATCTCTGCCCATGCATTCCCATGTTTGTTTCGGTAGTACATTTGTGTCTAATCCGAGATCTAGTATTACCTGATCCATTTCATACTCACTGATTTGCACAAATAACTTCATTTCCCTTCCTATGTGTAATGCATGCTTTCGAAGTTTCTAGACCATGCACAGTTCTCCTGACCCCATGCACCTAGTGATAAGTTCCTGTAGTCCTTTTACTGCATTGATGTCACATAGCAGTTTCTTGCATGTTTCCAGAAAGGTAGTGAGCATTGAAGGAACCATTCTTGATTCTAGTTGATCCTTACTACCTGAAGTGGAGGCCTCCGTGAAACTCTTCTTAGCTTCCATGAATGTCTCCTTCGTACGTTCTAAATAAAATTTGGGTTTCTTTATAGGAGCCTTGCGAACCCACACACTTTCTTCTGACTGCTTACCTTTATCATCGCTAGTGTTCATACTACTCTTGAGCACTATGTTTACATTCAGGTCTTCCTCACGAGGCTCAGACCTCATCATCTGCAAATTTTGAGTTGGAAGAGGCTAGAGTACCCCTTTTTCACGTAGCCTCGCTATCAATGTAGGGAAATCTTCTACCTCCTAATCAAACTGAGTATAGTACTAACATGATGTCCATGTTAGTTTTGCACAATCGCGGGCATAGTGCCTTGGCCCTCTACAATTGTAACAATTTATTTGTTCGCAACCCCTTCCTGGTCCTATTCCACCTCGACCTCGTCCACGCCCTTGAAATCTGGTGCACGCCATTCTTGTATTTGGGTCGAGGGCTCACATTTTGTTCTACACCCTGTAGGCAAGAGTCTGATCCATCATTAGTTCGTAGCTTCTGCAAGTGTGTTCATCATGGCCTACCGACATGTAGAAATTAAAAAACAATCGCTGGGACATCTGGATATACTTCTGCAATAGATGACAATTATCCATAGTGTGTTTTCCTCCTACCTGACAGATTGCACACCATAGTGCAGGCACTGTTCTTGGTCTTGCTTGTGCCTTAGGTCTTAACATCATCGACCCTCCTCCCACCAAGTAATTCGCGAACACTGGATGATGGTCCTTGTCATGCCCCTGGCCTTTGCATCTTATGCACCATACCTCCTCGCGCGCCTCTAGCCGAGGTGTCCTGTCTTGTCCTGTTTCAAACTCTGCATCTCTAGACACAAATTTTATAGTTGTGCATGGATTTGTTGGACTCTTAGACTGGGGTCTTGTATAGGGGTCTCATGCAATCTCATTGCCATCTCCAAAGCTTCGGCTTGGGTGGAAATTTTTTACTGTGACAATGCCATCCTTAAATGTAGTGTTAGTCACACTACAAACCATGAGCATGTTGTCCATCCATCAAAGTCATGTTGGCCTCGCGAATCATACTCTTTTTTATTTAGTCAAGATCCCATGGGGTCTTGCTCGGGAGTATCGCGATCTCCTTAAACCTGATAATTGATTGTGTCTCCGACTTTGGCCTGCTAAATTCCTTGTTCAGCGTGGGCTAGATTTTTGAGATTCCTACATTTGGATGGTCATTAGAATGCTTGATGTACCATGTTAATGCCCGATCGTGCAACACACTCACTAGCGTAGCCTTTATGATATTGTCATCCATGACTCCTTGTGCTTCCCATATCGCCCTTACCATGAACTAAAATTGGTTCGGATCTACATTCCCTACTCCTCTGAATACTGGTAGTTTGATCGCACTTGCCATACTGACCTGTGGTGGTGGCGGAGGTGAGGTGGGTGGAGATGAAGGTGAGGAGGTTGAGATGGGTGGCAGTGTAGGTGGAGGTGGCAAGCATAGAATTCGTTGCCTTATCAGACTGACCACACTTCTTAGAGAAACTCTCATGAGTTCTCCCTTTCTTTCTCGCGAGGGTGAAATTAAGGGGCTAGTTTCTAATTCTTCACTACCTTCACTTCTATAGATATTCCAACTTCGCGTAGTCCCAAACATTAATTTACTCGCATAACCCGCTTTTCACACAGTAGCATCTTAATCCAAGTGTTCAAAAATTTAATATAATTACCTCATGGTCCCTTGAGGAAGCATCATTTCGCCTCACTATAGTTGATGGTCATATCTACCATGAACTCAGTGATAAATCCTCCTATAATTCAATCGAGCCAATGGTCCATAACTCGTGTGATCTTATCTCCTGACGCTTCTAGTTTGCGCACTAATTCCAGAGTCCACATGATTAGTTTGTCTAGCCTACACCTTCCTTGATTGTCTGCTAGCTTCGTGATCCACTCATACAGCTCAGAAGGAAAGGATGCAAAGAAAATTTCATGGATTTCCCTATATAAGTAGTTCTCCGACCAATGTTCCTTAGATACTCGCGGATTCTAGTTTTCCCGTGTCGTGAATTCGTGAATCTTCTTGTCCAACCACCATTAAATTTATTTCCTTGTTGGATTCCAATGACACGACATCAGACATCACTTATGTAGAACCTAATCCTCGCAACGGAACCATTTGTTGGATTATAGGGGCCTGACCCAGGTTTAGAGGTGATTAGTCAAACAAATCCTGGTACTGCTCGGCCTTTCAGCAATAGTCCGCGTGGTGCAGACTGAGGTCTCACCTAAAGTAGTATGGGAGGTGTTAACACCCAGGTTGTTCTCTTTGACTCCTAAGAGAATACGGCCGGGGTAACCACTAACCAATCTTTGGGCTGCAGCTTCTAGCCCAGCTGCAGTCAGAGAGGGCTCTCTCTATCAGGTTTGTCACTGCTTTCAGTGAGGGTTTTAGGCTAGTTGTGAGATGAGTTTTTTGGTTGTTTTGTGTATTTGGTTGGGAGGATGCTTCTGATTCCTTTAAAGTACATCAGCGGGGAAGATTAATCCATTGGGCAATGGGGTCTAGGACTGTTTTCTCTTGAATTCTTGATTTTGGTGAGGAGGAAAGCTACAGGGCCTGTGTGCATTTCATGGAACAAACTGTGAATATTGAGGATGAGGTGAATACAACTAGTAATGAGCGGTTAAGATTTCGTTACTTAAGCTGTATATTTGTGAAAGAGGCATGTCATCTAAGAGCAATCGCTTGAATTCTTAAAACAACAATGCACAGTGAGGATTTGGATTAAAGGTAGCATTTAAGAGTTACGCTTTAAACACCTTAACAGAAGAAAACATATGAGACAGTTCAGATTGATCTCAGGGTAGTCAATGACTAAATCCTGAGGCTATCCTTTTTCTTTACTATCTTAGAGTTTCAAACATACAGGAAACATGAGAAACAGCAAACATGAGAAACATATGGAGTAACAGGAAACATTGAGAAACATATGGAGTAACAGGAAACATATGTAACATAGGGAGTCATAAGAAAACTTATTGAGCCATGTAATGATCAAGAATCCTGCAACTTTGAGCCACACACCATCGATAGACCAAGAGTCAAAACATCATTGGAGAAATCCCACTGCCTTTGTATTAAACTGTCTGAAAGATTTACAATATCAGAGTTGCAGAGAATATCTCAGAAGAGTTTCTTACATCCGAAATCCAACCCCCCTCAACAAACGCGAGGGGCAATATATAGAAGTTTGTATACAAAAATATCTCAGGAATGAGGTCATCTGAGAGGAAAAATATCTATTACACTTGTATAGATAAAGCAGATGAGAAGTTATTACAAGTATAAATGATAATAAAAGCCTTTAAATGCTGTCAGAATAGCTTTTTGCTCTTTGAGTACTGCGGACTTTAACTGCGCTGTTCTTCATAAATGAAGCATTGAAGTGTTTTACAGCTTCTGATTTTCTGTATCTTTCTTGACTCTGCCACCTGTACCTGCTGATGTTGTTGCTGATGCTGAGTACCTGTGCTGAGTTGGCTCAGCGTCTCTATGCTTGCTGTCGTGGCTTTGTCCACCTGTAAGTGCAATATTGATTGTATTGCTGCGAAAAGTGTTTTCTTTTTCACCCCTGATTCAAAAGTAGCTTTACCAAGTCCTGCCAATTATCTGGGTGAGGAAGTTTATGCTTCAAAATTGACCCTACGGTCTCATCAGCTTCAGTATACTTATAAAAATCGGGAGGTTTATCAAATAAATGTGCTACCTCGTTTTTAATAAAAAACAAATTATCTAATTTATTGAACAGAGCTTGTCCTATTAATGGGCCTGCTGTAGATGACCCAGAAGCCTCAGCAATCTGCATGGCTGAAAAGGTGCTTAGTCTTTTGATGTACTTCTCATAAGAGAGAAGCTTTCCTGATTCTTCTAAACTGGGGAGCCCTTTGTCCTGCAGTGCTGTGAACCTATTCTGGAACTTAGTTATATCTGCTTGCATATCATGTACCCTTCTGTCCAGCGTTTGAATGAGGCTCTTCATCGTTGTAGTCCTCTTAATTATGGAAATAGTTTCAGTTCTGTTAGCAATTCCCATCTGGATCAGCTGAGAACTATTCCTATAATTCAGGACTTCTATCATCTTTGGGGCAAGGTCCGCCATATTGCCTAGGTCGTTTCTTGCCCTGTATAGTTCTTTCTTTGCCTTGCCAATGAGTCCTATCTGCTCATATATGGCAACAATGTACTCCCACTGGTTAGTGACTGCTTGTCCAAAGGCAGTCCATATCACCTGCTTGATTTCTGCTGTTACTTTGTCAAAACTGAGCTGCTTTTCTAGCTCTGCAATAGTCTTTTTTAGGGCTTTTACTTCCCTTTCCCTTTCAGCCACATTCTGCTTAGATTTATCATATTTTTCCTCTAGCTTTGCTAGGCTTTCCTTGGCCTTGTTTAGCTCTGTCATTTGAGCTTCCAGCACTTGAATTTCCTGCCTTAACTTTTGCATATCTAGGCTCTCGGCCTGCTCCTTAGCTGCTTCTGTGATGGATGGCTCTGATGTTGTAGCTGCATCTATTCCTACTGGAGTTGTTTTTGCTGCCTGCTGTGGAGGGATATCCTCTTTAGGGGTTTCTTCTAGGTTTGTTTTCTCTCTGGATGGCTGAGAAGATTGTCCCTGTTCTCCCCTCTGTGTAGCTGCTTCTAAGGTATTCTCAGTATCTTGCAGCCTTTGTTGGGTCTCCACCAGTTCTTTGTACAAAGTCATTAGTAGGTTAGTGATGTCCTTGTCTCTTCTTTGCTGAGCAACTTCATCTGTCTGTGGATGAATTGTGGGTGGGATTTTCATCTTCTTTTTGATGGCAGCTACATCTGCATCCCTCAGTTTAAGGACCTCCTGGATGGCTTTGACATCATTGGGATCAGGCCCAAATTCTATGATAATGTCTTCCAGGGCCTTGATTCTGTTGTCCTTGGCTTGAGAGGATGCCCTTTCCAACTCAAGCTGTGATGCGTGTTGTTTAAGCTGTTCTGCAGCCTATAGTTCACCATGGTCTTATCTGCCAAGGTGGCATAGACCATCTCACCCGTTTGTTTATGAAGCTCAATCTGGTCCATTGGGTGGATGTCTTTTGCAAGGACCTCTAGGTTTGTCCTTATATAGTCTGCAGTTGATTGAGGTCGCTGCTCTGTCGGAGTAAAGTGACTCAAAGTCAATTTAGCTTCTTGTACATCATATGCAGACATAAGCCTCTGCTGATTTGATGGAGCCATGTTTAAAAGATAATTGTATAGCTTTATTTTCAGTGTCTCACTCCTCCTCTTAGCATCTCTGAAGAAGTCTTTGATGCCTTCAGCTCTACTTTTGCCTTGACCTGAGGAGCTGACCTCCCCAAGTGCTGTCCTGTCTTGCTCTTGTTGTAGTGAGCTGGCAGAGGCCTCAAAGCTTTGCATTTCCTCTTCTCCAAATGGATTTAGCCTTTGCCTCTTCTCTGGTCCTTCTGTAAGAGGTGTCTCCCTATCCCTTTTCCTATTGATATCCTCCCTTAGAGGGGTTCGGAGGATTGAAGGGTCGACCCTAGAATCTTGTCTAGGAGGCGCCATGCTAGTTGTTTTTTCTTGGGTGGCCGCCTGGCCTTCTCCTTTTTGCTGTTCCTGATCCTGTTGATCAGTTTCTTGCTGATTTTGTGATTGTTGCTCCTGCTGGCCCTGTTGGCCTTCTTGCTGTTGTTCCTGCTGATCCTCTGTTTCTTCCACCATTTTGCCCTTTCCTTTGTCCAGTCCCTGTTTTGAAGTTTGTACTGCCCCTTCCTGTGTTGCAGATGAGGAACCCGGAGCTGTTGTATGAGGACTGGGTAGGTTAGGTACCTGAGAAGGATACTCCAAGTCAGCCATTTTCAATAAATATCTCCTAGCCCTGTCATTTAGTTCTTCTTGGGTTAGGGGCTCTATCAAGGTGTTTTTCTGCCACTTTGGCTGGTTTGGATGTCTTGTTATGAGGATCATGTTATGATGCTCATAACTGGAGAGTTTGTATCTCAATCTCCTCTTGGATATGAAACCATTAGGGTCATATGGTTTCCATAGGAAGCTCTGTGTTAAGCCAAGGCCACCCAACATTTTCTCTGCTTCCTTCCATCCCTCTCTTCTGTTCAACACAATATGCCCAAGCTGGTTTTTTACTTTAAGTTGGGCCTTCTTGCCCCTTCCTGAGAAATGGACTAGATCTACATAAGCAAACTGTCTGAAATATTCCAGGGCAAAGAGCCTCATAGGCACAAACCTGGGTAATCTGAATGGCCTTAACTCACACCCATATATCCTGATTACTGTGTAATGCTGGTAAAAATACCAGTCCCCTATGCTGTAAGCAGAGGATAGTTGCAGTATCCTCTTCATTTCGTCGGTGAGCCTTGGAGGAGGTTCTATCATGAATAGGGACATGGCTGGATGGATGAAGTCATCTATGAACTCACAGTAGGTGTAAGGTGAGCCTTTATGAAAGATGGAGCTCCAATATACTACTGATCTTGGATTACCTGCTGCATCAGTCCTTTTGATTTCAAAGGAGAATTTTTCATGTTGGTGATATAGGATGAGATGATAGATATATGAGGAGTATCTGAACAGCCTCTCTCTAGGCAGGTGTAGGAATTGCTCATGGATTTTGACTGAGATATACTTGGCATAGTTGTAGCAGATAGGAGTCCTCCCAGGGGCAAACTTTAACATCATAACCAGCACCGTTTCCTCTATATATTCTGTTGATTTGTATCCTAGGACTGAGCTCACCATGTGGGCCAGGTCTAGCCCATGTTGATTAAGGTACCCATCAAAGATAGGAGGATGTAACACTGTATCTGTTTTGCTCACAAATAGTTGGTTGAACCTCAGGATCTCTGCCTCTGTTAGTGTCTTGTTCCCTTGGTTGATTAAATCCAGCAAGGATAGGGGAACCATTGTCTTGTTGGACTCGAACTGCACCATGTCTCTGATAGCTTGAGGAGTAGTATAGAACACAACCTCACCTTTGTAATCGACTACAGCCCTATGTGATGGCTCATATTGACTAGCACAAAGATAAATTAGGTCAGGGAACTGCCTGACCAGAGGCATTTTGAAAATTGGCAGGGCAGACTCCCAAATGCCCAAGATGTCTGTTCCTTCTCTGTGTTTGGCCCTGAATTCATTTAATAATTGAAGATGAGGGGTGAGTCCTGCTCTGGAGTCTTCTGAGATCTGATAATCCAGATCTGCCAACTCCTGCCAGTCCTGCTCTCTCTGAGGAGCGTTTAGAGGAGTGACATTGAGTATTTCAGGGGTCTCCATGTTTTATATATATTGCTGCTCTGCAACAGTGAAATTCTGATGGGGACCGAGTTTGACAGGGTTGGTGAACTGTCGGAATGGCAATGCTGGGCCTTTTGGAAGGGTTTTGAGTAGAGGGAGGGCCTCCTTTATCAGTTTCAGGAGTTTATACAGGAGACCGCGATTGCGCGACTCAGGGTAGGTTTCTCAACAGAAAACGCAATTCTCAGAGGTTTCCACTGTTAAATTTTGGTTCTGAATGGTTAATTGAGCAGAGTGTAATTGGTTTGCTGGTGGAAATTTCAAATTCAACGGTTTTTTAATGGCGATTTTTTCAGCAAATTTATGAAAAACCAGTTCACAGGAGGATGAGGTCGAAATACCTGGTAACAGAGGTCTGTACTGAAGAATGCAGCTGGTTCAGCGCGTCGGGTGCATCAAGAAAGATTGCAGGTTAGCTGGTGGCTTGGCATCGTAAATTTGCATGCAGCGGGCTTTACAGTATTTTTCAGAAAATTACGAAAAAATGGAAAAATTCGCAAAAATATGGCTTTTAGCCCTTTTTGGCGCGCTTCGTGGATGACGTCAGCATGACGTCATCAAGGGGGCCCGGGTTGGATGACGTCATCATGACGTCATCGGGTGACGTGGCGGTCAGCGATAGGTCCACAGGGGCGATGAGATGGCGGACAGATGTCGCGATATGAGAGGTGAGGCGAGCAGATGTGGCAGTGACGTGCACGGCAGTGGGGCGCTTATGTGGATGGGACAGGTGTCGCCATATCGGAAGGGGTCCTGTATGTTGAACGGATTGTCAGGCGATGCTCCGATGCAATCAAATGATGACGCGTGCCCCTGTGCTGATGCTGGCCTGACGTAAGCGTCTGACAGATATCGGAAGGTATCTGTCAGACACGTAAGGCCTTCCGATATTCATAATAGCCATAGATCTGGAGGCGGGCGATCGGACGGTCGTCGGGCGCCTGACTTGCGCGGACGGTAGCAGCGGCTTTATTTAACGTGCGGACGTCGGGATGGCCCGAAATCAACCTCAGCCGTGGATCTGGATCAGGCACGATCGGACGGCAGTCGGATGGTCAACCTGCACGGAGAATATGTACGAGCAGGCGGGCAATAAACAAATATTTTTCTCTGCAGACGTGGACGGCGGGGCCCTCCGGGCGATAAATACTCCTTTGGTGGATTTTCAATGGTTTTTCTCGTTAAAGTATTGCCGCCCGCTAACATTAAAATAAAAGCTTTTCAAAGGTTTTTATAAAGTTTCGGGTGCTAATATTTCCGAAGGTGGAAACTTTGGACAAAAGGGGTTTTAGACAGGTTTATGAAAATAGGAAAATATGAATGACCCCCGACCTTAGAAAAAGGCGGGGAGGGTGTTTTTGTAAGGTTTTCCGCCCCTTGGGGTAATTTTATGGGTTTTTCAATGTTTTTTCGAGTTTTTCAAGGTTTTTTCAAGGCACAATGGCACTTTGGGTAGGGAAACTGGCCTGAGGTGGAGCAGAAGGTAAGTCATGGGTTCTTGACTTTGACCAGGTGTCAATTCAAGCCCCAGGGGTAGAATACTATGGCTATAGTGCCAGGGAGGGGATATTTATGCATTGTGGGGTTTATACACCATGGTGTTTATGATAATAATAGGGATAGAGGGGTATAGGGAGCTAGAATAGTAGAATTAGTTGTTAGCATGGAGAAACACATGAATAGGAGCTTAGATCAACTAAGTTTCCTTTTGAAAAAACAAATTGAAATAAGGAGTAGATCAAAATGAAAATATTTTTGCACAAGAAATGTGGCTTCTTAAAGCCATAAGAATTCTTCGAATATGTAAATCTCTGTGCTTTGTGTATCTTGGGAAAGGGTGTTAGTTATGAGTAATATACATATGAAAACAGGGGAATTAGTCATGCACCAATGTGTTGCCTTTCTTGTAGATGTTTCAGCAACTTGATCTTGAAAGAGGCAACTTTTCTGCAACCCCAGCTACCTACCCAACTAGATTTCCTAGCATTTTTTGTTCCTTGCTGTAGGGTGCACTTGGACTTGCAAACCCTCTGAATGCCTTTTCTTTTCATTGGCTTTTTTGCTTGCATCTCCTATCTAATACAACTCTTATTTCTTCCAAGGCCCCAGATTAAACAGTTGGGAACCTTTGTTTCTCTACCTAGCTACTTGACCTGCCAAGATTAAACAGTTTGGACAGATATCATTCTCTATACTACAACATGGAAATTGAAAACATGGCATGATCCAGATTAGACTGTTGGACCACCCATCAAAAATTGAATTCTTATCAAAACTGATATAGACACTGCCTTCTTAGGGAAATATGAGATCTTTGCATTTGCCAAAGCAGAGCATATTTGGACCTTTGATATCAATCATGAAATATGAAACCTATTGGTATAGGTATTCAACAGTGGCTCCACATGGGGATGGTTTTTCTTTTGGAAAGACCAAGAACAGCAGGTCAGTGTGCCTGGGCACTTTGGCTGCTTCTCTGAAACTTTGAAGTTCTGTTCATTATAAATCCCTCAGATTTGCAGGCTGATAAACTGCAACACAGCCTGTCTTTCAATCCCATTCTTTGTCTGTAATGCCTTTCAAAATGTCTTCACCTTCATGCTTCAAAAAGACCAATATATATTATACACACAGAGTTTATTTACATCAAACTATGTACAAAGGCAGGCCAACTCTCCTTAGGGAAGGTAATCAAAATAGTGCTTGAGCATCCTGCCATTGACAGGGCCTTCCTCTAAGTCAGTATTGTCCAAATCTTGCAGAAAATAGGTGTTGTTTCCTTGCACAGCTTGTATTAAGAATGGTCCTCTCCAAAGGGAGTCGAACTTCCCATGTTTGCCTTTGCTCTCTCTTCTTGAATCCCATTTGAGGACCTTGTCACCTATATTGAAATCCTCTGCTTTGGTCCTTCTATCAAAGGCCTTTTTTAGCTTTTCTTGAAGCACTTGAACTCTGTTATAAACTTCCTCCCTGGTTTGCTACAAGCATATAATCTGATTTATCCTTCTTTGCATGTCATTAGGCTCAGCTTGGCATTCTTGGAGTATCTTCATAGCAGGGATTCCTAATGATGAAGGGAATTTAGCCTCTAAGCCATAGACTAACTCATATGGGCTGACCCCAATTGCTCTCTTAGTGGTTAGTCTGTCTGCCCATAATGCATTGACTAGCTTCTTATGCCAATTTTTCTTGTTTTCTTCCAATATCTTCTTGATCATATTTACCAAACTCTTGTTTGAAGATTTTGCCAGCCCGTTGCCTTGGGGGTAGTATGCTGTGGAATGGCCTAATGTAATATGAAATTTATGACAGAAATTAACCATTTTCTTAGATCTGAATGCAGCAACATTATCTGTTATTATTTTGTCAGGGCATCCAAATCTAGCCAGAATGTTTGTCTCTAAAAATTGGATAATGGTA
>APFE031338317.1:0-15502 GCA_000404065.3 Pinus taeda
TTTGATGAATTTTTCAGATAAAATATTTTGAAAAAAATAAAGATTGACTATTTCTTTTAAATAGCCCTCAAATTTTCTTTGCAGTGAAAATATTTGCCAGCAAATAATTAAAAATTATATTTATGAATACCGCATGCATATAAATGTCAGTTTAAAGCATGCGTACGTACCAAATACATTATAGAGTATCAGCCCTAAGACGTCTGACCTGTCAGTTTAATGTATGCGTAGCATACACGTTGTACAGCACGTCAAATTCCAGGGAACAGTCGAAGACAAAGGCACGCGGAGTCGGTGTGATTGGAAGAGCCGGTGAAAGATAAAAACCACGCGTAGATGGTTTACCTGTAGCAGTCACGACATTGACCAGAAAAATGGAATCAAAATAATATGGTGGGCCGATGATTATCGGGAACACAGTCCGCAAAAGCGATGGTCGGAAGGTGCCCTTGGATTCACACTTCTAGTACACCCTTTCAGACCTAAAACCCAAAGTCGGCAGGGATTTATTTTCAAATAACAAGAAGTTTAACCTATAAATTAGAAACATATAGGTAAAAATCCAAGACTCCCAGTTATAGCATCGAGCAATGGCTGAAAGTGAAAAGGGATATGAATGCCAAGAGAAGCGTAACATGGAGCCTCAAGGATTAATCGCCATGGATAACTCCGTGGATCTCAAAGGCAGGCCGACTCTCAGGTCCAAAACTGGAAGATGGAAAGCTTGTTACTTCCTCATTGGTAAGTTGCAATGCTTGGTTTCTCTTGTACTCAACTCAACCAGTTAATACTAGTTAATGTATTGTTACATTTTGTCAGTTCATTGATGGGTGTTGATGGTTCACAACAGGCTATGAGATCTTAGAAAGGATGTCTTTCTATGGAATTGCCTCCAATTTGGTTGTTTACTTAACAACTAAACTCCATGATGGCACTGTGAATTCTTCAAAGATTGTCAATAACTGGTCAGGAGCACTTTGGCTCACCCCTGTTATCGGCGCATATATTGCAGACACTCACTGCGGACGCTATTGGACATTTACTGTGTTTTCGTGTATTTATATACTGGTGAGCATCTCATCTATGTCCTTGATTTTTACTTTTCAGTTTATTCAGCAGACAATTTTATTCAGCAGCTTAGTGCAGTATGATGTGTAAGATTGCAGTATGATGTGTAAGTTTGTTTGTAGATTATAAAATTTTAACTAATATATATAGGAAACTCTTATTTCCAATTCTATAGAAAAGTTAATGCGCCTTGACATGCGCCTTCTATAGCCGGATATAACACGCCTTTTTTTTTTTTATCTAATCATCACCGCGTGAGTGTTATATCTAGTTATCTAGAGTGCATGTCAGGGTGCATTAACTTTTCTATAGAATTGGAAATAAGAGTTTCGTGTGTATATATATAGTAAATCTTAAAAATAAACAAATAAATAAGTCAATAACTATACAAAATATTTAAATACTATCTATTAAATCGTTATTATATTAAACCAGAGATTTAATATAAATTTATACTGGTGTAAACTTTCCAACAATATTCTACCAAAGAAAATTTTCCTATAAAGTGCTCATGGATTGTGGAATTTTCTGTCTTCATTATACTTCATGTTTTTCAGGTACCAATCTTTCCTAGTTCAGTTTTATATTTGGGTTATTTTCATAAGTTGGGTACATGGTGAAACATATCTGTGAAGCAAACAATGTGGACTATGTTCAGAAAAAAAAAGTGTGTGCTATATTCGAATCTGTAGCGATACGAACCTAAGGCTTACATATGTATTGGATGCAGGGAATGGTACTTTTGACATTAGCCGTCTCATTGCCATCCCTGAGACCACCGGAGTGCAAATTGGAGTACAGGTTATGTGAGAAAGCTTCCAAGTTTCAAATTGGGGTTTTCTACTCTGCTTTGTACATTCTTGCTGTGGGCACTGGCGGTACAAAGCCCAACATCTCCACCATGGGTGCAGATCAGTTCGATGATTTTGATATCAAGGAGAAGCATCAGAAGTTCTCCTTCTTCAATTGGTGGATGTTCAGTGCGTTTACTGGGACATTGATTGGACAGACTTTTCTGATATATATTCAGGAGAATGTGGGAT
Source organism: Pinus taeda (assembly GCA_000404065.3). NCBI lineage: Eukaryota > Viridiplantae > Streptophyta > Pinopsida > Pinales > Pinaceae > Pinus > Pinus taeda. The sequence continues at coordinate 2,112 of APFE031338317.1, forward strand.
TCAGTATGGGTTATGGAATTCCCACGGTTGGATTGATCATATCCGTTGTAATATTCTTAATTGGCACTCCATTTTACAGACATAAAGCTCAGAAAGGAAATCCATTCGGTCGCATGGCTCAGGTAATTGTTGCAGCGGCTCGTAAATGGAGGATTAGCGCACCTTCTGATCCAATTCAACTGCATGAATTGGACAACACGGAGTATGTTGCTAAAAGAAGATTTCCTATTCATCATACTCGGAATTTGAGGTGAGTCACGTTTAGGACTTCTTGGGTAACGTTTAGGATAGAAAAGGTTTTTTAGGTTTGTGTTAGTATTAGTTAAGTTTTATAAGTTTTTACTTTTTTCTGTTTTGTTTTTTTTGGGATATTTTCGGCATATTTTTCAAAGGAGTTGTTTTTAAGTGTCCTCTTAATGAGTTGATGTCATGTCATAAATGGCCGTATTGACAAAATGAATCAATACTTTATAGTTGTCCCCTCATAAATGGCCGTATTGAGAAAATGAATTGATACTTTATTGTCATCATTGTTATGATGAAGTGACTCAGGTTGACTACTGATTTGAAGTTGTATTACAGGTGGCTAGATATAATTTTATATATATAATTTATCTAGAGATGCCATTTTGCCATTTCAACATTCCGTCTAAGTATTTCCATATACAAAACATAAAAATAAAAAGAGAAATAACAGTCGATAGACCACGTACATATTCAGAATTATGAACTTGCATGACATAGCTGTATGCAATTCAAAACCAAATAAAAACATAGTATGCATTCAGCATGTCATCTACTTCTTCTAGCCGGTTGTATAGTGTTGAAATAATGAATTCCAACCATGATTATACCAGCTAAGTTTTGATTCATAGCTGAACCCCAATAAAATAACATTGTTTTCCTTTCCACTTTCAGATTTCTGGATAAAGCAGCAACAAACGACGGGTCAACCAGTGCATGGAAGCTGTGTCCCGTAACCCAAGTAGAAGAAACGAAGCTTATGATAAAATTGCTACCCATTTGGATTGCCATGTTGATGCCAAGCGCCATGACAGCCCAAGTAAACACACTGTTCGTAAAGCAGGGAACGAGACTGAACAGGCATTTGGGTTCTCACTTTGAAATTCCCCCAGGCTGCGTCACAGCATTCGTCACGATGTCAATGCTGGTATTCACTGTAATATATGACAGAGTACTAGTAGGGATTCTGAGAAGATTCACAGGCAATCCCAGAGGAATAACAATCCTACAGAGGATGGGTATTGGACTGGCCATCCACGTTCTAGTTATGGGAGTGGCCTCCATAACCGAAATCCAGCGGATCAGAGTTGTGAAAGTACACAGGCTTCAAGGCAACCAAAAAGCAGTAACCCCTCTCACCATTTTTATCTTGCTTCCTCAGTTTTTGCTCATGGGCATAGCAGATTCCTTCGTTGAAGTGGGCAAACTAGAATTCTTTTATGATCAGGCCCCCGAGAGCATGCAGAGCATAGGAACTGCATTGTTCGCCAGTACTCTGGGAATTGGGAATTTTATCAGTAGTTTTCTTCTCTCTGTTATGACTAACATCACAGGAAGAAAGGGCCACACAGAGTGGATTTTGGACAATCTCAATGCATCTCGGCTTTACTACTATTATGCCTTGTTAGCAGTTCTTAACGTTTTAAATCTGATTTTCTTCCTCGCTGTCTCTCGGTCTTATGTTTACAAGAGAGAAACCAGTGAGGCATTCGTCGGTCACAGTAATGGCCATGTGGGTACTGTGACTGCGGAATCTCTTGCTCTGCCTGTGGCGATCAAAGACCATACATATGAAAAGGAGCAACAGAGTATGGAGATGACGATGGTGAAGAGTCAAGGGAAATCGAGATAGATACGGCCGGTCAGTCATCAGGTTCTCTATTCAACACCCATACCGTTGAATGTTAGAATATAATGCTAGAATGTTAGAATAGATTTAGTGAAATAAGTGAGAAGCCCCTCCAAGCCACAGCTGTGAGGTGAACTCCTTTACCTTGTAAATATTGTAATATGATATGTGTATTGCGATATTTTTGTAATTTTCATGTTTGGCCTAATTTGTTTATTCCGTTTTTTTTGTATTTTAGTATAAGTTTAAAAGTTTATTTTACAATCTAGTATAATGGTGATGTGTCAATATGTTCGTTCTCAAGTGTTTTCTTAAAATAAAAATTAATATTTTCTAAATGAAAATTTATGTCAATTATAATAAAAAACAAAAATGAATATGTTTAGTTAGTTTTCCATATATCATTATATAATTTCATGTAAAGTAATTAAAAGTAAAAAAATGTGCAAATAAAATGTTTAACTTTGTGTAATCTATATAGCATTCAAAAATACAATTTAAAGAATGAAAAAATACCTATTATATTTTGCATTCTAAAATAAATTTTCCCATAAAGAAAATTGATCCCTTTCGATTTCGATTTAAATTAGATTCAAAATTAAATAAATCTAAACATAATTAGATTTGAAAATATTCAATATGATTACTATTTTACAGATAATTTTACTTAACCCAAAATTCAAATGCATTCATCATCAAATTGAATCCATCTTCATCTTAGCGTCGCAACTTTCAATGTTTACATAGCAATAATAAAAAAGTGATACAGTCGTCATAATAATAAAGTGTGAATGGATAGAAGATAGGTGCTCCAATGACGGCAAACAATGGCATTGCTAGCTAGCGATTTATTTATTTTATATAATATATAAATATGTATAAAGAATGTGTAAGATTATGTTTTAGTAATATTAATAACAATTAAGTTGACAGGTTAAGTGATGAGAAATTATTGCTGTATTTTTTTAATTTCTATTTTCACATCTTAAATTTCCATAAAGATTAATAGTGTGGGTGTAATTGGTTGAGTATTATTTTATCGCAAAACAATGTTATTTTTGAGATGTTTGGGATTGATGAGTAATTAATTAGGTTAGAAAAATGGAAAATTTAAGTTCTAATTAGATGGGATTCAAAATTATATGTTTACTTGTTCACATTTAATGATTCAAATTATTATAGAAATTAACAAATTATTATAATTTAATTGTTCACATCCAATGATTCAAGTTATTATAATCTCTAATTGCTCACATTTAATGATTCAAATTATTGTAGAGTTCAACAAATTATTATACATCGGCTCTGTCCATAGTTGAGTTGATGGTTTGTATTATTTTGGGGTTTATTACTTGAACTATGAAGGGTGATTAAAGAAAAGGCTGAATCCTCCTTATGACTAATTAATCACGGTTTAAACATGCATACTTGTACTTTTTTAATCACCATGTAAATTGTGCACCTATGTTTTAATGAATTAGTGGTTATTCTACAACATATGTTGGACTTGTACTAACTAACGCTTTTCTAATGAATGGATGTGGGTCATTTTAAAGAATCTATGGCCTTTCAATAATATATGTTGGACTTGTATTAACGAGCTATATATATATATATATATATATATATAAATTGGATGGAAAGTTCCACATTAAATGTAGGGATATGTTCAATCATTTTTCTCCCTTTTAATCTCCATTGTGCAACATTAAAAGGGAGTTTTCAATTAAAATATGTATCATTACTTTGCAAATCAATGTTGGTGAATGATTAATATTGGACTTATCAATGATCATCGGCAATTTAATTTATATGGCTGGGCTAGTTTTAGTACATAGAACAATTCTAAATAAATGTACATTTTTCACAAAAGAATATTGTTCTTGATTTGATTATGATACTTTTGTGAAGGTTCACGACAAAACCATTTATATTTTAAGCTTCTCTCTCTCTCTCTCTCTCTACACACACACACACACACACATTCTAAGGAAAACTTCATGGAACCTCACTTAAATGGATTTATATTTAATACTTATTGGCATAAAACTAGCCAAATACTTAGTACTATTGGAAAACAAATGAGATAACCCCTTGGGCTAGTGTGTTACTCAATTGTATCCAAGCAATCAAGTTAATCAATTCTATCAAAGCAATTAGATAGATTCACATTGAAATCATATTGTAAGCATTAGAAAATTAAGTATCTATAGTCCTTCTCCTTGTTTATGGCACACCCCTAGTCCAAACTAGTGCTATTAAGGGGGAATTTGCATTTAAGAGGCATCTTTCCACCCAACTAATGCAATCCTATGAACCCAGGTGCTACCCCTTAAGCAAGGCTCAATGCCAATGAGGCTGTGGGATAAACACTAAGTCAGTGAGATCATTCACTTTGCTCAACAAATCAAATCAAGGATTAGACATCAAACATATAAAGTATAGTGTGATGGAGATAATGGTACACTTACACCACCCCCACATTGCTCGGGGTTATGGTGTATAGAAACATCCACTCAAGATCCTAATGCTTACCCCTAATAGGTTAAGTACCACATTCAATAGTGGAGTCCCAAAGGCCCAAAATGATTAATTTCTAGGCTTAAGGAGCATTAATACCCATGGTTTGTTAGGTACACTCTTAGCTTCATCTACCCTCATAGACTAGGTTTAGAAACTATTAGATTGATGTCACTAATTCATGTCAGTAAAACTCAATACCAATGATGCTATAGGATAAACGTTAAGTACTCAATAAGTTAAGTTCCTAGTGCCTACCCCTAATAGGTAAAGTACCACATCCAATGATGGAGTCCCAAAGGCCCCAAAAAGTTAATTGCCAAGCTCAAGGAGCATTAATACCCATGGTTAGTTAGGTACACTCTTAGCTTCATCGACCCTCGCAGACTAGGTTTTAGAAAGCATTTGATTGATATCAATAATTAATGTCAGCAACACTTAATACCAATGAGGTTGTGGGATACAATCTAAGTAATTAGTGAGATCATTCACTTTTCTCAACAAATCAAATCAAGGATTAGACATCCAAATAATAAAATATAGTATGATGGAGAGAATGGTACACTTAAAACACCTTCATATTGCATATGGTTGTGGTGTATAGAAACATCCACTCAAGCTCCTAGTGTTTACCCCTGATATATTAAGTACCACATCTAACAGTTGAGTCCCAAAGCCCCAAAAAGGTTAATTGCTAGGCTTAAGGAGAATTAATACCCATGGTTGGTCATGTGCACTCATAGCTTCATCTACTATCATAGACTAGGTTGTAGCAACTATTAGATTGAAGTCAACAATTCATAAAAAACCACTCTCTATTTCAAGGAAGGAATCCTCAATAATCCATTAACACCTAGTCCCATCAGACAAGGAAAACATCTTTTTTTTTTAATCTCTCAAAGTGTTGGCAGCATGGTGCCGAAATTTATGTAACCAATGGGGAGTTAGCCACTTGAGTTGGGCATTGATGTCAACAGTTATATGGCCTGTGCATGATTTTGATATTGGATTGATGTACTCTAGTGCTTAGCTTCTTGCAAAGGTTTGGCTGAGGTGTACATGTGCTACAGAGGTGGCTTGAAGTAGCTTGAAGCTTTGGAAATAGTTCTAGGCAAATATGTTTTGAGTTTTTCATTTGTACAGAGATTGCTACTGGCATCCCGCTGTCACCCAATGACACTATCTCAGTGTCACATGCTGGCTCTTTTGTACCTATGACACTTGTTGCATGCTTCATGTTTAGTGCTCATGACACTACTTATAGGTACGCAAAGCAAATAACTCAGGCTTAAGCTTGTGGAATTGCTCGTGGTAATGGTTGTGATCAGGATTGTTGACATGGTCCATAATGTCTATATTGATTTGGTTTTAGATAACTATGAGTTTGATATGGTCATGCATTGAGATGGTCCAAGATGATCAAATGAATCAATGAATGTTTAGTGGTTCAAATCAGTCATCACAGGGAAATGGAACAAAATCAATGGGCCTTGATTTGGTCGATTTGGAGGATGCTAGGCTCATAATTAAATATCCAAGCGATGGAATAAGCCTAGGTTAAATAGAGTGATGGATGAGAAGAGAATGGGATTTCAAGTAGTTAGTCACCCAAAGGAGGTGATTTTAGAGGAAGAAGATATTTTTCATGACGTAAAGGCAGAGATAGAGATTACTAGCCTAGATGTTACAATTGTGGAAAGTTGGGAAACATGTATTTGAAATACCCAGAAAATAATTGAATAGGTTAGAGAGGTGCACATGTTGCAAAATCTAGAGAAAAGGGTGCAAATTCTAGAATTGTTGTTGATGAAAAGAGTTTTAATTCAGTCAGAAAAAAGAAGCTAAGGATCTAGCCCACAGAATAAGCTTTTTCAGGACAACATGCAAGTGAAAAGGTAAGTGTTGTAAGATTGTGATCGATAGTGGTAGTACTGATAATCTTGTTTCCATAGATATGTTACATAAAATAGATTTAAAAAGGACAACACACCCTACTACTTATAAGGTGTCTTGGTTCCAAAAGGGCGATAAAATCTTAGTGAATGAACAATGCAAGGTAGAGTTTTAGATTGGGGGATATAAAGATGAAATATTATGTGATGCCATGCCCATGGATCTCTACCATATCTTATTGGGAAAGCCATGGCAGTTTGATTAGAAAGTTATCCATGATGATTGAAGAAACACATATGCACTTGAAAAAGATGGTTAGAAACATACATTGTTGCCTTTGCAAAATGAAGGAGTCAAAGGAAGCTAGTCCTAGTGTATTGTTGATGAGTGGAAAGGAGATGTTACAAGAGGTTAAGAAGGAGGAATTCCATTTTCCTTTATTAGAAAACCCAATATAGTTCTTATTAGCACTAGTTTAGATGGTTTGCATGAAGAAATCAAAGTTATGTTAGATGTTTTTGTTGATATAATTGTTGATGAATCACAAAGCAATTGTCCTCATGTTCGAAGCATTAGTTATCATATAGATTTAATTTTGGGAAAAAGTCTTCCAAACAAGGTAGCCTACAGAATGACTCCTCAAGAAAATGAAAAAGTAAAATGACAAGTACACGAGCTATTAAACAAAGGTCTGATTAGGGAAATCCTAAGTCCATGTGTTGTCTCTACAGTTCCTAGTTCGAAGAAGGTGAAGGGAGAATGTGTACTGATTCACGAGTCATCAACAAAATAACAATCAGGTACAAATTTCCTCAATAAGGCATTAATGAATTGATTGATTGCTTGAGTGGTGCTATAAAATTGATTTCAAAAGTCACCAAATCCAAATTAAATAAAGGGATGAGTGGAAAACAACCTTTCAGACAAACCATGGACTGTATGAGTGGTGAGTGATGCATTTTTGCCTTACAAATGGACCCAACACTTTCATGAGGCTAATGAGAAAGGTCTTGCAGAAATTTATAGGAAAGTTGATCCTTGTTGATTTGGATAATATTTTAGTGAGCATCCAAACTAAAGAGAAGCATCTGAGACATCTCAAGTTAGTTTTAAATACCATGCAACATGAAAAGCTATTGATTAATTTCAAGAAGTGTAGTTTGACAAAAAGGGAATTAGTATGATCAGTCTTCGTCATTTGTGAAGATGGTCCTAAAATTGATCCAGAAAAGGTTAAAGGAATTATTGATTGGTATGTTCCAAAGGATATGTTTGAAGTAAGGAGATTTCACGACCTTGCAAGCTTTTATTAAAATTTTTAGCAACCTTTGTGCACCTATTGTGAAAACCATCAAAGAAAGTAACCAACCATTCAAGTGGATTGTAGAGGCAAACATGAATTTTGAATTGTTGAAGCAAAAGATCATAAAACAACGTGTTTTGACCTTTCCAAACTTCAATACGTTTTTCTAGGTTGAAATAAATACAAGTGGAGCTAATATTCGAGCAATTTTAAGTTAGCAAGGGCGACCAATTGCTTATTTTAGCGAGAAAATAAACGAAGCGAAATAAAAATACTCTTCCTATGAGAAGGAATTCTATGCTATATTTTAGGCTTTGAAAAACTGGAGACATTATCCTGTGCCTAAGGAATTTGTTTTATACAATGATAACCATGCTCTGTAGTGTATTAGTAGCCAATGAAAGTTGAATTAGAGGCATGTAAAATGGGTTGAATTTTTGCAGAATTTTACTTTTGTGATTAAACATACTTGTGGTTCATCAAATAATATAGTTGATGCCTTAAGTAGAACTAATTTATTTATATGAGTATTCCAAGTTAACATTTTAGGCTTTGATGAACTAAAGAAAATGTACAAAGGGGATGCAAACTTCAAGGAACCATATGCAGCATGTGAGAACCCAATTAGCTTAAACAAAAGCTAGTGGTCGGGTTTTATAATTCAAGAAGGCTTTTTATTTAAATACAGTAAGCTTTGCATACCAATATGCTCAATAAGAGATCATTTGATCAAGGAGAAACACAATGGGGGAATTATTATGAAAATTTGGGACTAATAAAACTTTTTCTATGTTAAATGTTTAATCATTGCCTATGTATGCAAGCTAAAGTAAAAAGATTTGTTGAAAAGAGAAAAGTATGCTAATATGACAAGGGAAGAAGTCAAAATGCATCATTACACCAGCCATGACCATTTCCAAGCAGACCTTGGGATTTCGTGAGTATGGATTTTGATTTGGGATTTCCTTGAACCCATAGGGACAATGGTTCTATCTATGTTGTAGTGGATATGTTTTCTAAAATGACTCATTTTATAGCTTGTACAAAAACCAATAATGTAACCAATTTTGTAAATTTATTTTTAAAAGGGATTGTGAAGTTGCATGGTCTGCCCAGAAGCATTGTTTTAGATCAAGATACAAGGTTTGTTTTTTTGGAGGAACTTGTGGAAGAACCTTGGCACCAATTCAAATTATAGTTGAACTTACCACCCATAGATAGATGGACAAACAACTGTGGTGAATAAGACTTTGGGAAACATTTTATGAAGTTTGGTAAGTGAGCATCCCAAACAATGAGATCCAGTGCTTGCTTAAGTTGAGTTTGCTTATAATGACTCTCATAACAAAAGCACATGAATGAGTCCATTCCAGATAATATATAGAATGAACCTAAGAGGAATATGTGAACTAAGAAATTTTGGAAAGCAAGAATTCATAAGTGTTGATGATGAAGACTTTGCAACATGCATGCATGAATTGCATGAGAGGCTCAAACAACAGTTGCTAGAAACGAACAACAAGTGCAAATAGAGAGAAAACATGAAGAGAAGACATCTAGAATTCAAAGTTGTTGACTTGGAGATGAAATATATGAGGAAAGAGAAGTTTCCTTGGGGAACATACAATAAAATTAAACTTAAGAAAATTGGTCCATGTAAGATTTTGAAGAAATCTCTTCAAATGTTTACAAGTTAAAATTGCTAGATGATATTGGAAATTCTCCCATTTTTAATGTTGCAGGTTTGTATCCCTTCAAGGAGATAAACAATGTTACAACATATGATCATATAAGTGATGAATACCAGACCAGTGGATGGAAGAAAAAGCTACCAAAATCAATGTAGAAAGAAATTGAGGCAATTTTGGATTAGAAGGTAGTTAAAAGAGCTAGAGTTAAGGAATACTTCCCTTATTTGATCAAATGGAAGAACCGACTGGTAGAATATGCTACTTGGATGACATCAACAAAGATCTCCAAGTATGGCACTAGCATTGAGAAGCTAATGAGAAATTATTGTCTTCCTCTGGAGCTTGATGCAGGAGCATATACCAGTCAAAATTCACCTTTGACTTCCTTAGGTCAAAACCTGATGAAATACATCACCTACTAGATCATCAGTAGATGTGAGCATGGAATGGGTGGCCACGTGATTGACCATTGGCGGGGGTGATGCGGCTTGCATATAAGAACCATTTAGGGATGATGGTTGATTGGGAGTTGATTCAAGACCAATGAATGTAAGCTTATCAATGATCACAATGCTTCCTTCATGTGGGAAAAACATCACTCGAAAGAGGGAGGAGACAAGAGCTCCCATGACATAAACATAGTCGCGACCAAGGAGTAGATTAAATCCAATAGGCCTTGGACAACCATAACGTCTAGATAGACAATTTTTCCTCCCAAAGTAATGGGTAACTTAGGAAGGATCCCTAACGGTTGATTGGTTCCTCTGTTAAAAGCTAGCAAATTCTAGGTGACGGGGAAAAGCTGAGGAGAACCTAAATCTAGCTAAGCAATTGAGGACAAGACGCTAACAGGTGTGCCCTCATCTATGACTGTGCTAGGTACATCCATATGGTAAGCCTTTACTATAATCTGGAAAGGCACATAAGATGGGAGATGATATCCTGCCATTCGACTCCAACCAAAAGAAGTGACTAAACTACTCATAGGGGGGCCATAGGAATGTGACAGTTTCCCTCTTACGCTATGGGAACAGGATAGCTTCTCTCATGCACCTCGGGAATGGGAGGATTTCCCTCCAGTTCATTTGAAACTGAATAAACCAGAAGAACCTGAGTAGTATGAGGTTCACTCTCTACCAGAAAGGTACAATAAATTGAAGGTGTAGTCAAGTCTACCACTTTCTAAACCAATGATTGGTCGAGAAGGACTCATGAGACTCACTTTCAGATAGAGTGGGGTTGACCAAAGATGACTTTTGATCAATCGTTGGATCAACTAGTGAAGGATCAAGGGAAATCTTTCGATACCCAGCCAGAAGACGAGGTTGAGAGGCTGTAAGGTTTTCCACCTCTTTGGAAGCTTCATCCAGAAGAGGAAAAAGGTGAATGGGATAATTACCTTCACACAAATTACAGGGAAATTTGAATTTCCCTTTTGCCCATGGGCTTTACTATCACTAGTTGAAGGTTTATCACTAGCATGATCTCCAGAGGTTGATGAAAATGGTTTTTGTGAACCTATGGACCTTAATTCTAAGACCTTAGGAATACCAGGACATTCTTGAAGAAGGTGGTCACCCTTACATAACATGCAAGGGAATTTCACTTTCCGGGGTTGATTGGAAGATTTTTCTAGATCAGTTGCATCTATAGCAATGGATACTTGTTTTCCCCCTTGCTTATTTTTCTTCTTCTTCGTTACCATCTTCTTCTTCTTCTTAGCCTCCTGGTTACTAGAATCCAAACTTTCACCAAGCGAAGAGGAAGAACGGGGTGAAGAAACAAGCGAAGAAGGCCAAGGGTCAACTTTAGGATCAACATGAGGTTGATGTTGTTCAAGTGGAGGAGAACTTAGTTGAAAAGTAGTTTGGACACTTGGAATCACCGAGGATGAAAATAACCAAACTAGCATACCAATGGTCAATCCAAGAAGAGACAACGTTGCCATATAGGGAGTACGAACATTCCCAAAAGAAGGAAAAGGACTAGGATTCTTGTCAAGGGGGTTTCCTTGGTTGGTAAACTCAGGAAATGTTGCCATTGGTATCAACCTAATATCTACTAAGGAGTATTTCCACAGGAAGGATGTTTTTCGCAATCAATTTATTGAGTTTAGAACTTTAACAAAAGTAAATTAAAAAGGGGTAATCTAGGCAAAAGGGTTTACCAAGTCTCCATGAACCACTATATACACCTTAGCTGAAACCAAGGACTTAATGTATGGCGTCCAATCTCCCCGAATGATGTGTTCGGTGTATCATGTCTACAAGGCAACTGACTCGGTTACCTGTGGCTAAAGGATAGCAACCTTGTGGGGTCTCCCAATATATACTCGATGATACAGGGAGCACAAGTCCATGTTTGTGTTGTCTAATGCATAATCATTCAATGATAGTGTCCCTATATACTTGCCATACTGAAGTGCCTCCTATATACCTGAAAGTACTGGAGAACCTTCGATATACTTCCATATTGGGACAAGATTTCACCCTCAGGATATAATGCAAGCAGTTAACGAAAGTTGTTATGTTTAAAGACGTCGGAATATGTCTCTAGCCTAGACCTCTATATATTTACGTTAGGTTACAAATGCTCCTTATGTTAATTGAGATAAATTTTAAATTTATCTTGAATTAGGTTTCAATTTTATTGCTCAACAATGTCACCTAAATTCCTATGATTAAACTAAATGAGAAAAATGAAATCCTTTCATTCGATGAAGGCAAAACTAATGAGGTAAGAGAAAGAACCAAAAAAATGCATCAATCAAGAAAAATGCATCAAAATATAACTCCTTAATTTTTCCAATGCAAGATTTAAAAATGAAATCTACTCTTTCACTTTCACTAACAAATGCAATTCCAAAATGCAATCTTATTGATGGCGGGGGTGCAGGCGTTAGGGAAAATATCCCTAATCTGACAGCAATCTCTTGAACATCAGCCTCAATTTCCCTTGAAGCGTCTTCATGCGTATCAGTCATTAAACTGGCAGCTTCATTCTTTTCCTTAAGACCCACAAACTTCGCTTAATTGACAAGCAAAGGCTTTATTCCCTTCTCACGGTAATTTTAAAAGAATTACGCCAAAATACTATGGTAGGTTTTAAGGAGGAATTATGTATCCAAATTATCTGTTGGCGGCTTTCTATTGTCTTGAATATTATTGCGCTCCCCGACCTATAGTGTTTCGACTCCCCTCTATAGGCACAATTCCTGGGAGGCGATATAATTGGCAATTTGATTCTATAACCATAATAACAACTAAAATTTTAAATATATGTTTCCTCAGCAAAGCAAAACTGCTAGAATGTGCTAACTCCAATGTCTCAATTACAAGATTTATTGATCTTCGGGCATTCTAAACTTCTACAATCTAATGATCAGATATGCCTTCAAAGATATAGATACAACCATTAAGAAAAATAACGACCCCATTTTACCCAAATAAACGATAATGAAGATAGTTTATTCCTTGGAACAAATCAAAGAACACTCTCCAAATATCACCACATGGAAAGGAATCCGGCTTGCGTCCCTATATCGACCGGTATGGCCTTGGTTGATGTTTAATGATTTCACATAGCAAATGCAAAGGTTTTCCTATGATGCAATATTGAAGACCGTATTGATAAACTTCACGTCCAACGTTGTTCCCTTAAGGAATGTCACAATTACTCTGCGCAAACAGAGTTTCCTTTGACTGTAATAAAATTAATTAAAGTGGCGACAGTCGTTACAACGAAAAGAAACGAGACAAATTGCTCCAATACACATTAAGGCCTCCAACGGAGAATACTAAGGCGATTCAAGCTTGTCAAAACACAATACAGCATCAAGCGGAAATAGGAAGGCGATTCAAGTTTTTCAACACAGTGCAGCAACTATTTAATACATATATTCATATTAACAAGATATCATCGATCTTTTCCAAAACGCCGAGAGAAAGTTTCATCATGATACTTCTGGCACCGCCTCTCCCTCACTAGCTTGGCGGCCACTTTATTTTTTTTTTACATTCATAAGGGATAGGTATTTTGAGACCTTATCTATTACAAAAGCAAGCTTTTCATGGAATGATTAAAACGGAAAACTTTATTACAACTTGTCTAT
>APFE031338319.1:1563-26651 GCA_000404065.3 Pinus taeda
TTCCATACAGCAACAAAAATGACCCCATTTATGGCACTTTATGGGTATCAACCACCATCCATCACATCATATTTAAGAGAAAATTCTAAGGTTCAAGTAGTGGAACATCACATAGAACATCAATAACAAGTCCTCCAACTCTTAAAGGATAAACTCATGTTGGCACAAAATAGAATGAAACAACAGGCAGATCAACATCGTAGTGAAAGAAGTTTTGATGTAGGTGATTTGGTATTCTTATGTCTACAACCATATAAGAAAATGTCCCTCAAGCAAGCTAAGAAGGATAATAAATTATCACCAAAGTATTATGGTCAGTACAAGGTGTTGCAAAAGATTGGTACAATGGCATACAAATTAGAGCTTCCTACAGCGTCTCGATTGCACCCAGTTTTCCATGTTTCATGTTTAAAGAAGGTTATAGGCGATAAGCTCCTAGTTCAAAAAATATTGCTAGAACTTGACGAGGAAGGAAAAATTATATTGGAACCAGAAGCAGTCACAGAAACAAGAACTCGATAGCTACGAATTCAATCAATTTCAGAGTATCTTAACAAGTGGAAGAACTTATTTGCTAAAGATTCCACATCGGAGGATGCAAATTTTATACAAAAACATCCAGAACTACTCAAGCGTTGATGACAACACTTTTTGGAAGGAGAGGGGCATGTTGGGTCCCTATAATACTAGGGATTACCCCATTACTATTGTAGTTGTACCCCTTATTAATATTGTTGTGCCCCTATTGTCCCCATATTGTTATTACTGTGCCCCATAGAATCCCTCTATTGCTATTTTTGTGGCTTTATATTATTATTGTTAGGTCGGCTGGGTTATATTGTGACTCCTTAGACTCCTATATATAGAAAGGAGGTTTTGTCATTTGAATCATCAAAGACTTGTTCATTTATGTAATGTAAAGGAGGTTTCCCCCTCGAAGAGGCTGAATTTTAATGTGCTGATCTATCTTTTCTATCTTTTTCTTGAGCTTGTTTCATAACAGATTAATTAATTTTGCTGGAGTTAATATATATACGAGAAACGAGTTTTCACTAAGAATTTAATAAATAAGTTAATAATTTAGTCAAATGAGCGGAAGGGGCACAATATTCTAAGCATATGATTTTAATTTTTTTAATGCTTTCCGATTAAACTTAGGATATAGTGTTTATTGTGGGTTTTTGATGTGAAAATGTGTTATGTAGCGGAACAAATATTTTTCCTAGGTAAAGTGATTTAACCTTAGGAAAGAATATTATTTATGGAAAATGAATGAACCAAAAGGGGGAATGAATGCTTATGAGGGGATTTAGTACCTACCGCATATAAGTCACTGAGCCAAGGGTACGGTCCCTCCAAAAGTCAGAAAAATGCTCTGAGCCTCTTTGACTTAGGGTTTTTAGGTACTTTGATCTTTATTGTGGGAAATTAGTTAAGTAAAAGGTGAAATGAATGAGAGAAATTAATTAGTTTACTTTGATATTCATCTGCATGCTTGAGTGCCCATTCACATATTTAACTTTTATGATGAAAAATATGATACACATGCTTTTGTCTAATAAATCATCAAAATTATGCAACCTTTCTTCTACTTACCCATCTACTCATCCTAACTTTTTTACTTCTCTTTATTAGGGTGAATTTGAGCTAGCAAACCCGTATCAAACATTTTTTCTTTTTTCTTTACAACAATAAACTAACTAAATGTAACCTTATTACATCTAAGGACTTAGATTAAAAAATTGAGCTCCTTTTATTTACTCTACCTATCTACTTATCTGCCAAGATTAAGCTATTTGGTTAGATTTTATTCTCTATCTATAGACATGAAATTTAAACATGAAATAGCCAAGTTTAAACATTTTGACTATCATGGATTGTGGCAAAGATTAAAAATTGCACACAATCAATTATTTTGCACAGAAAGTAAAAAGTAGTGGCATTTTGACTTGCACACTTTCATGGTCCTTTCTTTTCTTGGGGTTCATGTTTTTCATCTTTTTTTACCTTTTTATTCTTTTTGTCTTGTGATTATTCTTTTAAGACATACCCTCTTTACATTTTAAATTTTTTTGAATATGGAAAACATTTGCAGAAAGCAAAGGCATGTACATATTGTAGGTTTAATCTCGGTCATTTAAAAATTATGATTCCTATTGGTATAAGAACCAAATGCTATATATAATAAAACCATTTCTTTGATTAAAACTGTAAATAATCTAAACTGGAAATAATAACAATTGAAAAGAAATACTGATTCACGCCCCATTTCAGTATTTCCAACACTTCTCCCTTGTGGTGATGATCCCCTCTAGTTCTAGAATGAGCTTACCTTCATCATCTAACATTACCAGGGTAGTTTGTACTGATTGGTGCTTTCCCAATGCCTTTTTAATACAAGATACATGAAATACGTTGTGAAATCAACTATTATCAAGAAGGTTTAAGATATATGCCACTTGGCTAATCTTTTTGTTGATCTGGTATGGTCCATAGAATTTTGGTGCCAACTTATTTTCACCCTTCTACTTTAGGAATACTTGTTTGTAAGGTTGAAGCTTGACAAATACCCACACTACAACTTCAAATTCTCTTTCCAATCTATGTTGGTTGACTTGTTGTTTCATGCAATTTCTTGCAATACTTAGATTTTATTTCAATGCTTGAATGATTTTCTGGGCCTCTTCCAAGTGTTCTTTAGTTGCTAGAACTCTAGTTTTAGTGAAGGCCAAGTCCTTCCATTTAGGAGGTTCATATCAGTACAAAACATGAAATTGGGTCATCTTTGCATAAGTGTGATACGTTGAATTGTATGACCACATAGTGAGGTGTAACCACTAGGCCCACTTATTTTTCTTATATGTTGCATAACAATGAAGGTAATATTCTAATCACTTATTGATAGTCTCAGTTTGTCCATATGTTTGAGGATGATAAGATGAACTCATGCTGAGGTATGTTCCAACATGTTTGAAGATTTCCTTCTAGAAATTCCCTTTAAATTTTCCATCTCTATCACTAACAATGACTTTGGGAAAACCACGTAATTTTTAGACATTTTTAGAAAACATCTCATCAATCTCTTTGCCTGAATCTGATTTCTGCATCCTTATAAAGTGTGCATATTTTGTGAGTCTATTGACTACTAAGATAATTTTATCCTTTCCATTTGACATGGGTTATCCATAAATAAAATCCATTGATACTTCTTCCCACTTTTGATTAGGAACATTCAAGGGATGGAGTAGGTCAAGGATGGTATAAAAGGGCACTCAAAAGAAACACTTTAATAAAGTATTAAAGTATTTTTCATCAAATATTATAAAAAAATAAGATTATTTAAATATTTGAGAGAAAAATGGAATCTATTAATGAAAAAAAGGGAATGGATTCTATTTTAGAAATGAAAGAGGGAAGATTTCCTAAAACTTTTAGTATATGTGTCAATGTGCTATTTAAAATCAAAGGATCGCTCATGGGAAAGGAAGTTATAATATCTATTGAGCCTAATCAAAATAATAATTATGTTAGTACTGAATGTGCGAACCAATTAGTGATTCCTGAATCAAATATAATCAAAATGAATTTTGTTGATGCAAGCGACAAACAATACTCCATAAGAAATCTACAAATAAGTATTGGGAATTATATGTTTATCTCACAATTCACCATGAAACCCTTATTTTTTGACAATAGTGACATTGTTTTGGGTTCACCCTAGATGGAAATTCTAGGGTCCTTCATCCTATATACAAAATATAAGTTTTTGACATTTTCCCCCAAAAAGAAAAAAATAAGGGTACAATACATTACCTTGAAGCCAGATTTAGTGATGCCAGAAGACATATAAGAAAAATAAAAAGTAATTATTCAAGAAAGTAAAAAGCGATACAAAATGTGTAAAGGAAAATTGAAAAAATCATCGCTAACAAGAATGAATAAGTTACTCACCTCAAGGACCACAACGAGAAATTATTGACGCAAGTTAAGAAACTTAAGAATGACAAGAAATCCTTGAAAAACAAACTAAAAGAATTCAACATGAAAGACATATCAAAGTCTTTAGACATATCAAAGTCTTTAGACATAACCATCCAAGTTGAAGAAAAAAGAATGAATACTAAGCTAGTGAATATCATAACTCACGAAGATGACAACCTAGTTGAAAGGAAAACATATTCATAAATTACAGTTCAAACGATGAAAAACCTAAGTGAAGATTTTGTATACAACTTGATGACATCAAAACCTAACGTAAATCATAATGTTTCCACACACATGATAAAGGAAGGACAAACCAAAAGAACTCCTTATCTACATCTGAATCACAAGAATAGACATCTCAATAAATCTACGAATATATATCACTTAGAACATAAACAACAAACTTATGTTTGAAAGGATATTGAAGTGCACACAACCTAGTCCAATGATAAAAATTCATCACAAATTTCTAGTAATCGAAAGATTCTACAAAAGGTTAAACTAGGATGGTCCAATCCATTCTCGGTCTCACAATTTTGTTTATCACTCAAAGAATCATATTGACTTGTATCAATTAATATGAAAGTTAAAATACGAGAAGATATTTGAAACAAGAAAAAAAAATCAAGCCCTTTCATTAGTAAGCTTTGAGGACAAAGTTTTTTGAAGAGGAAGGAAATGTTATGAATATAATTTATATAAAAGTATTCATTAAAAATATAAATAATTAATAATAATTAATAATTAGTCAACTAATATTTAGTTCGTTAGTTAGTAATGAAGAGGCATGTCTTAGAAACATGACCATTCATGAAAGGGCACCTACCTAGGATATATAAACAGACCCTCATTCTCATTTGTAATCATCTCATATCTCATGAATTCTTTATACAATATTCAATACATAGTTACTTGTCCTACAATGGATGTCTATGTCTTCAAAGTATTTTTAAGATTATTTCATGTATATGAACTTTGTTTGTAACATTGGTATCAGGGCATTCCTATGAGTATATGAACTTTGTTTCTTATAGGAAGAATGTGATTAATGTTGAAGCACTTCTCAGAAAATTCACAAAATTCTTGATAAATGTAGAAATTTGATAGATATTGCAACTGCTCAATATTTCAAACTAAAAAACAAGAGACACAATTCTACTCTACTGATCTACGGAATGGAAATCATAATGTAGAAAAACATGCATAGAAATGCAACAAACAAAACTACAAATACACAATGATTTCTAGGGGGACCCAACTAAGAAAAACCTCTCAAGCCTCTTTGCATTAATCAAAAGAATAAAGAAACTATTACAACGACTAGCTCCAATGTTGAGCTCAACCTACAAAATGATAATTGTTCTCTTTGCTAAATGAGAAACTCTAGCCGGCACTAACTAGGAAAATCCTAAGGAAATTGGACCCTAAAAGTTAGGAATTTCCTCCAAATTGATTTCGCAATTCCCAATGATTGATCATTAATTGCATGCAATGCTTATACACTCAAAAGTAGTTTACAACTGATGTTACACTACCTTGTCATCTCCACTTCAGTTGAGGAACTCAAATTATTTGCACGCTCTAGTTATTTAAGGATGATTTATTAGTTAACTGACATATCTATGAGTTAAATTGTTGTCCCACTGCGACACTAACCTTCAAATGACTCTATCAATAGTTAGAGGTCAATTAATTGAATACAACTGAAAATAACTAAACTGTATTACTAAAATTTAGCAATCACACATGTATAACTGAACTCCAAGTCCTTTAACTAGAATTTACTGAGTTGATTGAATGACAAGATCAATGTCACACTAGTTAACTGCCTTCGTGATGTCCTACTGATGTGGAAATTCAATTTAATCAATTTGAATGATGCTAAAATCAAGTTTATCCTTTCTTACTACATTTTTTTCAATGCTCCCTCTTAGCAAGAATGGGATTTTCCACCACCCCTATCCTGCACTTGTGGAATTAAAATGTTATTCTTGACATTGCCTTTGTTAATATGTTGACATCTTGATCCTCAGTTGGAATGTACTGTAGCAACATAATTCTCCTCTGCACACAGTCACACAAATGATGATACCAAATAATCTTGGAATTGTCATGAAATACTAGATTCTCAGAGAGCTTATTGCAACTTTGTTATCACAATATATCACTATTAGATCCATCTCCTAAATGAATAGTTGCACAAGTATTTTCCTCATCCATATTGCTTCACATGTTGTTTGGCTTGCAGCCAAGTATTCAGCCTCTACTGAGCTAAGCATCAAAAACCTTTATTTCCTATTGTGCTATGAAATAGCTATGGAGCCAACACTGAAGATAGCACATGATGTACTTTTCATGTCGGATGGACTCCCTACCCAATTTGCATTGATAAAGCCTTCAAACTTCACTCCCTCTATGCGTTTGTACCATAATCCATATTGGGTAATACCTCTAAGGTACCATAACACATGTTCTGCCACCTTCCAATATAATTTGGTAGGCCTCACCATAGTTTGGCTAAGCTGGTTTACTACATAGCACATGTCGGGTCATTTGTTCATAAGATACATCAATGAACCCAAAAGATGCCCATAAATGGTAGCATCAACTTCCTCACCTGAAGATGCATACTCCTTTCTCTTGTTTGCAGCTAGAGGTGTGTTTGTGGGCTTACAATTCTCCATGTAAATTATATGAAGTATTTCATAGGCATACTTCCCCTGAGACATAGAAATTCACCATCACCTTGCGATACTTTTATCCTCAGGAAGTAATGCATGAGGCCCATTTCTTTCATCTCAAATTCCATTGCAAGATCCTCTTTGCTAGATAAGATCAACTACTCATCATTTATCAAAATTAAATCATCGACATACAAAACAAGAATAACCAACTTACCATCTACCACTTTGTGATAGATGTTCACATCTGCTTCTCTTTTTGTGAAGCCCAATATACTGAGATAATTGTCGATCCTAGTGTACCATGATTAGGGCATCTATTTGATACCATACAATGCTCTCCTTAGTCCACACACATGTGAATCTTGATCGTATGTCTCAAATCCTTTTGGATGCTCTATGTAAATTTCCTCCTAAACAACACCATTGAGAAAGGCAGTCTTCACATCCATCTAGTGTATTTTCCACCCCATTTATGCAACCAATTCTAGAATGGATTTTATTCAGGAATATATTTCAACTAGTGAAAACGTTTTCTCTTAGTCCACTCCCTATATTTGAGAGAATCCTTTGGCCACAAATCTAGCCTTGTACTTCTCAATGCTCCCATCAACTACATGCTTCACATTGTAGATCCATCTTGAACCAACCACTGATTTCCCTTTTAGTCTCGACACCACCTCCCATACATTATTCTTCATGATGGATTCATATTCTTCCACCATGGAATCAACCCAAACATGTTGAGAAAATGCTTCCTCAAATGAGGAAGGCTTTGTCTCAATGAGCTCTGTCACGAGAGCCATGTGACAAGTGTACCTATCAAGTTACCTCCTCTGCCTGCACTATGATGTGGGGGCTCCCACATCCTCCCTAGCATCCTGTAATAATCTATCAGCTTCTATGGTTCTCTTTCTCCCCTTTCTAGAAGATTCTAGTTGAGTGGGTGCCTCCACCTTAGCTCCTCTCTACACCTTTACATGTGACTACTCCACAACCTCTTGAAGCTCATCCTAAGGCTCTGCCTTTGGAGCTAGAATCTCCTACTCTGATGTGATACTCAATTCTCATTCTAGAGAGCATCTCATAGCCTTCTCCTCATCGAACTTGACATCTATCCTTACAACTTTCATCCTTAGTGAAGGTAAATAAACCCGTAATTGTGTGGAGTTTTAATGTATTCTACAAAAAGTCCCAACTCTATTGTAGGATCAAGTTTCTTCCTCCAATCCTTATAGACATGAATATAAAATGAAGCACCAAAAATTCTAAAATGAGACTCATCGGGATTTCTACTAGAGAAAGCTTCCTTTGTTGTGATCATGCCAAGTATTCTATGAGGACTCCTATTATGCAAGTAGTCCGTTGTGTTGCATGATTCTTCCCATAGATGCAATGGCAACCCCTGATCATGCAACATGGCCCTTGCTACTCCCACTATGCTCCTATTATTCCTCTCAACTACCCCATTTAGATTTGGGTAATGGGGTACTATCAACTCCCTTCGAATACCTTCTTTCTCACATAAATACTTGAAGGCATGCAAAACAAATTCACCTCCATTATTTCTCCTGAAATCCTTCACCTCCTTTCCAATCTCCTTCTCTACCAATTCTTTGAATTCAACAAATTTTGAGAAAACTTCATCCTTCACCCGCTTGAATAAGATCCAACATTTTCTATAGAAATAATCAATAAAAGTAACATAGTACTTATGTTTTACAGTGGAGGTTGTTGAAAAGGGTCCACAAATATAAGAGTGGACTTGCTCCAAGATTGCATTTTCTATGTTATCTCAGCCATTGAAAATAGATTTGACATGTTTCCCCAACATGCATCCCTTATAGACATTCTGCTAGTCAAGGGAGCCTTTAGGGAGTCCGATGGTAATATACTACATGATTTTTAAGGTGCCATGGTGTAGTTGACCCAATATCCTACACCAGAGTTCTCCAACATCTCAACTCTGCACTTTTTCTACCTTGCTAGTCAATGTAGCACAATCTCCCACCTCAATTTCATATAGGTTCTTTGTTGAGATATGGAAAAGGTATGAATTTTCCATTTATTTCATCATCCTTTTTTTTTAATTATATTCGCTTTATATTCTAAATATATTCATATATCAAGGGATTATAGTAAAAAAACTAGGGAACTATTTATTATTACAATTTACCTAATTATTGTCTTTTCTCATGTAGGAAGAAGATGAAATGGGAAAACTACCATTCCCTACCTGAGAGAAGGAAAAAAAAAAATTGGAGTAACTGATGTTCCTTCACCAAGAGACAGTGTATAGGTAGCAAGTCAAGGATGGAGCGCACAGTTATGGATAAGGACAAAGAAGATCACAATATCAGCGCAAAAGACAAAGAGTTAACTGAAGATGGAAGATTGAGCGGATCTCTTAGGATCTCCTGATCCTAAGGGATCATTGTTACTGTTCTATCTGTTGTTCCTATTTTATCCGCCTGGCGATTATAAAAGGGATGGTGATTGTGAAGAACAGGGGGAGATTATTCAGAAATTACTTTTGTATCTTTACTTTGATCATCGACTCTTGTTGTTGAAACAGAGCACGAATTGGCTGTAACTATTTTGCATATGATTAATATATAATATAGCTGGTATTCCTTCTTTTATAATGAACTAATTTGGAGTTGTTCACTAGCAGCTAAGGGCCCAACCCTGGTGGATTCACTTGTTGTTCTTGTACCATTCTTTTAAGATTTTTGCGTGTGATGGTTGATGAGCCCCAAAAATGGGTAACTTATTGGGCTCATTATTGCTTATTATTCTCGATTAATCCACCATTCTTCATAGTTTATGCATGATTTTGAGTATATTTATGTTAATTGAATGAATTAGAATATTCACTTGACCATGAAGTCTAATACGTGGTTATTGCAGATTTTTGGACAACTTTTGGACCAAGGTCAAGAATTTATGAGCCAGTTGACAGCCAAACATGAGGGAACAAGGCTGAGGATTCATAGGAAGGGTGTCTCCTGCACTAAATGGCCCCTTCCTCGAATTCTCCACCATCAGCTCGGAGTTCAGTAGGCCACCAAACATGATTCCCAAGGGCAGCCGAGTAGCTTTTTGTAAAGTGACTGATTACTTGCAGTTTGAGCAGCCGAGCCCCTTGAGTTAAGGAGGGTTGTTGGAGGTCCTCGTAGTGCATAAGAAGGAAGGCTTCTAGCCTTCGTATTTTACTTTTGGAACATTTTTATTTCGCACTTTAGTGCTGCTCTGTTTTTCAGCTCATTTTGGAGCTTTTGTTGTAAACATTTTTGTGACATGGTCAGTTTTTGATTAATGGAGATAAGTTTAATTTCGCATCAGCTCTGAGCTTCTTCTTAGGAGCCTGTAGCTCTTGTGGTTGGGCCCAACCAAGTTCCAAGGCCTCCTCTGTGTACTGTTATATGTTTTTGTTGTATTCATAGAATAATTTATGCTAGTAGATTAAAATCTTGCTTGGTTAACTAGGTCATTTTTTACTATTAAAATAGCTTTTCATGTTTCAGATTGATTCGATAGGTTAGTAATAGAAAATATATTTGAAAAGGCCATCAAGCAACCCTCAATCTCACCTCTCCCTCCTCGGGACCATGAGTTGAGACCAAGGTGTCCTTGCTGCCACAAAAACACTGTTTTTGCCTCTTCATGCAATTACTAGTGTTAGATTCTTAGTTGCAAAAGTTGGTACCAGTTGTGATTACATTCTTAGATCCATTCTTGCTTGGTTTTCATAGTTTTCTTACATGATTTTTTGCCAATAAACTTCTGTCCATCATGATTTCTGGTATTTAGGTCAAATTAGGTCAAAGTAGCTAGATCTTTGGTTTTCCTAGTCTTCGTTTGATCAATTTGGAAAATAACGTGCAGAGCACCTATGATACCTCCTTGCCTACCCTTCCTCCATCAATACAACCTGCTCCATCCTCTAACTCAGATTCTTGCCTTTCATTTGCCACATTTTCTCACTTTTCCCTAATTTCTACATTCTTGTGCAACATTGCTTCCTCCAGCCTCGAACAAACCCAATCGCCTTAATCGCTCCTCAGCCTCATTCACTAGGTCCTAGACCTCTTCATACCCTCATCCAACCTCCATCTCCACTTCTCCACCTTTCTTCCACCATCAACCCTCCAAAATTCCCTTTCAGAACATCCTGTAGAACCCCTGCAGACTTCTTGTAGAAGCTCACGAGAGCAGTTTCTTGAGACCTGAACACTGTGAAACTCTTTGGAAGGGTGCTAGGGACCCCTTATGCCCTCTTCTCACCTTCCCAACCTCTTGCAAGCACCCTCGCCATTTCATTTCATCAAACAACCTCTGCACAGTAAAAAACAGTTAAAACACATGCATAATAATTCTACAAGATTACTCAAAAGTGCAAAAAGATGTTCCTTTTCATATTTCACTTCAGAAGTAGCTTAGACACATGCAATTAACCTTCCCAAGAGTCAATGGCATCCATTTCTATAGCTTTCATCCTTTTTCTTGCATCAGTAGGGTTAGTTGGTAAAACTAGGGTTTGCATTTCCTTTCAGCTTTTAGTTTCTTTCTGCGAGTAGATTATCCTGAGTTAGCTTTTGTCCATCAGTTAAAAGCTTATTCTAAAAGCTCATAGAAGTTGGCTTAAGCTCCTAGTGGGCTTCTGCCAGCTGAACAAGTGACAACCTGCGGCAAGAGCTAGTACTTGTGCATATAGCACCGACGCTTCCAAGTTTCTTACGAACTACCGGGTTGATAAAAGTAAAGAAGGGAGTCCCAGGAGTTGCAGCATTATTGCTACAATACTGAAGCCCACCAATGGTTTGGTTTCATTTCTATCTATTATAGTCACATTGCTTTACTATTTCGCATTTCCAGACTTAATGAACTGATTTGTTTTATATGTTGTAATTAAACTGCGTTGCTGTTCATTTCCTTCATAACAAGATCACTGATTTTTGCAAGTATATTGTTGTGTTGTTCATTTTACTTATAGAGCTTCACTGTTCATTTGAGTAACTTAGCTTTGCTGTTCATTGTGGTTACATAAGTTTTTTTGTTCATTTCTATTATAAATCGTTGCTGCTCATTTACTTTATGTAATCATTTAATTTTCCCGTTTAGCATTCTTATAGCTAGCATCATTATCTCATTTCAATAAGTTGCAGTAGCATTACTGATTTAATTCATTGTCATTTCCAATCTAGTTATTTAGTGTGTTGTGTGTGAGATCAACAACTGTAAAGAACATTGGCTATTACTGTCAAGAATATCAGATTGAGGATCTTATTTATTCTTGATTTAGTTTACATCAGTTAAATAAGGAATGAGTTACTGTTACTGTATCCTTGACTGATAATTGTTGTTACTTTGTCGAGTAAATGATTTAGTTTCAGAGCATTGAGTTTCCTTTAGTTGCAAGTGAGTTTTATTTAAAGCATCCATTTACTCTTGTATTTGAAAGCACTGTACTGCAATTTAGAAACATTACTCTTCAGTAAATAGCTGCCACAAACTATGTACACTCTTGAAATAGAAAATCTTGCCTGGATTGATAAACTAATGTGAAGATAATTAGGAGTTAAGAAGACACCTTTTATGCCTCAACATTTTGGCATCGTTGGCGGGGAGAGTGTAGCCATTTATAAGGAATAGTGTACATTTGATGGGTGCCTGTTAGGAAAGAGTTGGGTATTAAAAACGGAAGGTACCTGTGTATGGAGCATGTAAAAGCCCTACTCCCCCACCTGCTTTCCAGTAGGATTGTTAAAGAGCTTAGGGTAGAAATCAATATTTGAGTTGTGTGTATGACTAAGAAGAAAAATATTGAAAATAATCGAAAACCACTACCCAAACCCGACAAAGCTAAGGGACCAGTGACCCTTGGTTGATCAAACTTCATAGACGATATCATTAAGAAATCCAAATCTCAGCCCTCAATAGGCCCTAGAAAAGTTTCTTCTAGACAACCTACTGGCTCCCTTTGGGCCACAAACTCACCATCTGTAGCCTTTGCAGAGGTGTATAGAAAAATAGAAGAAACTGAGCAAGATTTTCAAGAAATTTAGAATTCTCACCCAATTTATTTACAAGAAGGGAATTATAGTAATCCCCGTGGAGGAGGAAACAGGGGAAACAAAAGAGTCAAGATACCCTCTCGAAATAGTTCAAATACTCAGCAGCCCAGATAAGGGGAGCATTGTCAAGTTTATCCAAAACAAAGCAGAAGAGCCTGAGGAGCCAAAATTTCCCTATATAGTAGTTCAACAAGGAACACTCATCATCCTAGACTAGAGAAGTGTTGTTAATCTCATTTATATTCCTTCTAGTCATCCTAGGAATAAATCTCTAGAGATCCCACAAGGGTATTGGCATATATTTGATCAAATAGCCCAGAACTAGCAAACACCTCAAACCTCCACAATGCAGTATCCCATCGTGGACACCGTAGTTAATGCACCTATGAAGGTCATTCCTCTCCTGGATATTCCTACATT
The DNA here is from genome assembly GCA_000404065.3 of Pinus taeda. Classification (NCBI taxonomy): domain Eukaryota; kingdom Viridiplantae; phylum Streptophyta; class Pinopsida; order Pinales; family Pinaceae; genus Pinus; species Pinus taeda. The sequence continues at coordinate 14,726 of APFE031338319.1, forward strand.
CCATGGCCTAACATTAGAAGATCTAGATGCATTTATATTTGATTTTGATGTATTATGCCGGGGGTATGACTATACCACCGATTCCCAAAAACTAAAATGATTTCCCTCCACATTAAAAGGAGCAAATTTACGATGGTTTATGGGGTTAGGTGGGGGCATTATAAACGACTGGGATCAGATGAAAAATGCCTTTCTAAAGAAATATCAGGACTATTTCAGATCCAGAGAATTAAAGGATGAAATATTTCAAATGACATAAAGACCTAGTGAAACACTGGAGGAATATGTAGAACACTTTCAATGCAATCTCTAGAGGTCTCCTTATGCATCTTTACCCTTGCCTAAAAATGTGTTAAAAACTACACTAATTAAAGACATGAAAGAACAATGGATTGAAACGTTAAACATTATGCATAAAGGTGACATATATCAGGAAAATTTTGCTGACATCATTGATTTGTGTATCAGGAGTTCAAGAGGAAGCACAAGACTGAAGCCATAAGAACATGACATGATCACAAGGGATAACAAGATCTCCGGTGGATGTATAACCTGCATAGAAATTGGCAATCTACTAGAAGATTACAAAAATGATATTCTAGGAACTCTGACAATGTAGTTGGACATTATGCAAGCTAAACAAAAGCAAGCAGAAGCAGAACAAATTTTGGCAATATTATGCCCTAGATGCAGAAAGAAACATAGCCACAAAGAGTGCCCACTGGATATGGTCAAAATTTGTGCTATTTGTATGAAAGATCATGCCACAAAAAGCTGCCCATCACTCCCAGGACTGAAAGCAGTCTACAAAGAAGCAGAAGAAGAAACAGAACTAGTTTACCTACTAAATCAGCACCACCAGTGGCAGTTGCGACAAATAGGTATGCCCATTGATTGATCCTCTTTTTTTCAGCCTCCTCAGTATAATGCTCAGTAGTATAATGGAATGTGGCAGAATCAGCCAAATTTCTCCAGCTGGTCACAACAACCATTCCCCATATCACCATGGCCAAATCAAACAAATCAACCTAATTGGCCGAACTTTCTTTACTATCCACCATTTTGGAAAAATAATGCATATTCAATGCAATGGTCACCCTCCACCTTGCAGAGTCAAAATTGGTAGTCGAAATAGCAAAGACCTATGAATCAGCCAGTTGGAATGATTCCTCTCCTTCAACCCACATTGCCAGCACCTTATACATTGCAACAAAACCACCAGACCAACTTAAGACCGCAACTCCTAGCCCAACCTAACCCGAACCCCAACAAAAAACCAGTTCAATCTGCAAATAATTGAAGGACCATAACCAAAAACTGATTTAAGGGAGTGCAACAACATTCAATTAAGATCTGGGCGTATAATAGAATTAGAGGGAGATAAAAATGTTATAACTGAAAATCCGTTGCCCATAGAAAAAACACTATAAGAAGAGAATCGTCTTAGATAGAAAACTCATGAACAAGCAACCACATCTTCTCCACCATTACCAAAATGACTAATCATACCTCGCCAGATAGAGCATCCTGATTTTGATCTTCTGGGAGAACTAAAAAATTTGTGTATAAATATTCCACTCCTCCAGGCTATTCAAGACATCCCGATTTATGAAAAAACTATCAAAGAATTATGTATGAAAAAGCCAAAGAGGAAAATAACAACTAATCCAACTGTCCATGTAGTCGGTACCCTATCTGACCTACTATTATGAAGAGAAGCACTTGCCAAATATGAGGACCCAGGAAATCCTATAGGCATGGTGCAAATCAATGGATGCTCCTTCCCCAATGCCTTAGTTTATTTAGGAGTTGCAATCAATATGCTTACAACCACCACTTGTCAAAAACTTGGCATTACATCATTAGACCCAACCACAACCTTATTGGAGTTGGTTGATTGATCGGTATTCAGACTAGAAGGCACATTACATGATGTGATGGTGTCTATAGACTCCTAGGAGTACCCTACAGACTTTCTGATCAGCATTCCTAAAAATCGACTGGATGGACACCCCTTAATTCTAGGTAGACCTTGGCTAGCAACTGCTGATGCTTACATTGGTTATCGACAAGGCAACATGACTATAGAAAGAGGAAGCAATGTAAAGAATTTAGCCTTATATCCTCCAGTCCAGCCTAGTTTAACAATAATCAAAACAAAAAAACAACCTGTATCATACCTAACTGAAAACATTAGATCACCGCTAACCATAGAAGATGCCCTCGAATTTAAAGACCAAATAGAGGATGACATCATTAACAACTTCATTAACCAACTAGAAACCAAATCCCATCTAAAATGTCACATGATCGAAGAAACATTTGATAATAAAGTAGAAGAACATCCCCTAAAATATTCTCATGATCAATCAATACCAACCACATCTGTTTATAACAGCAAAACCATAGAAATTGAGCCAGGAAAAACTTTGAACATGACTGGTGAACAAGAAGAAAATTTGGTTCAACTCCTGAGAAAATATAAAGAAGCCTTTGCATGGTATTACCCAAACATGTAAGGAATTGATCCCCAATTATGTACACACCACATCTATATAGAAAAGGATGCTAGACCTGTTCGCCAACCCCAGTGGAGATTAAATCCTCATCTTAAGGATATTGTGAAAGCTGAATTGCAAAAACTTTTAGATGTAAACTTTATCTACCAAATATTTGATAGGAAGTGGGTCTTTCCATTAGTAGTGGTATCGAAAAAGAATGGAAAGTGGTAGATATGTGTTGAATATAGAGAACTAAATAAAGCAACCTATAAAGACCACCTCCCCCTTCCATTCATTGATCGGGTCTTGGACACTTTAGCAGGAAATAAATTATTTTCTTTCCTAGATGGCTTTGGTGGATACAATTACATCCAGATTGCCCCTGAAGGTCAGGATAAAACTACCTTTACCTATCCTTGGGGAACATTTGCTTACATGGTCTTACCCTTTGGGCTATGCAATGCCCCTGCCACATTTCATAGGGTTGTACTCAGCATTTATCAGATTTAATAAATGAAGGGCTTGAAGTATATATGGATGATTTCACACCTTATGGCGATGACTTTGAGCCAACATTACAAACATTAGAAAAAGTGTTGCAAAGGTGCATTGCCACCAGGCTCTGTTTGAGCCATGAAAAGTGTCATATGATGATGACCGAGGGACTCATCTTAGGTCATTATATCTCAGCAGCTGGAATACAAGTAGATCCGGCTAAAATTTAGATAATTTTGTTAATACCTACACATACCACACAAACAGAGGTATGCATTTTTTTGGGATTTTCTGGTTATTATAGAAGATTTATGAAGCATTTTTCTCAGATTGCTACACCTTGACACGCACTAATAGGAAATATTGATTTTATTTGGACAGATAAGTGTGATCATGCTTTTGAGGATCTAAAAAAGCTTCTATCAATAGCCCCAATGATAAGGGGCCCAAATTGGGATTTTCCATTCCAAATTTCATCTGATGCTTTAGACACAACAATCAAAGCAATTCTTGGACAGGAAGAAGATAAAAAGCCACATGAAATATATTATATCAACAAAAATCTATATCCTACTGAATTAAACTATACTGTAACTGAAAAAGAATTCTTAGCTGTAATATATGCTATAAATAAATTTAGACACTATATAACTGGATATCTTGTAGTTTTATATATAGATAAACCTATTACAAATGGAAGAGTGACTATATGGTTGATTCTGTTGCAGGAATTTGACATCACAATTAAGGATCAACTTGGAAAACAAAACCCTGTAGCTGATTTTCTCTCATGAATGCCAAAGCCAGTGGACGCAGTAGTAATTGAGGATCAATTTCTTGATGACCATTTATTTGTTGTTACTATCAGAACACCATGGTATTCCAACGTTGCAAATTACTTGGTAGTGGGAAAATTACACAACACCTAACATATAATGAATGAAAACAAATAGTGCAGTGCAGTACCTGATTCCCTTGGATTGGGAGCTACTTATTCCATACAGGGGTAGATATGCACATCAAAAGATGCATCTAGGAAGATGAAGTGTTTGACATTCTAAAAGCATGCCATGATGGGTCATGTGGCGAACATTTTGTAGACCACATAACCGGTCACAAAGTCTTACAAATAGACTATTACTGGCCCACTATCTTTAAAGATGCTAAAACGTTTGTTCAAGCCTGTGATAGCTGCCAGAGGGTGGAATGCCCTAGACAATCTGATGAGATGCCTCTGAACCTACAATTAGCAATCGATCCTTTTGAGCAGTGGGCACTAGATTTTGTTGGTCCTATTAACCCATCATCCAATCAAAAAACATACATATTGGTTGCAACAGAGTATGTTACTAAATGGGTTGAAGCATATGTGCTGCCAAGAACTATAGAGGATTTACTAATACATTTTCTTTTCCAATTATTTGTGCGATATGGCCTACCGAGAGACATAATTACAGATGGAGGACCGCAATTTGTAGGTAATAAGATTTCCGCAGCATTGAGAAATTACCATATCTGGCACAAAATTACAACTCCATACCACCCATAGGCAAATGGCCAAGTAGAAAGTACTAATAAGGTGATTGAGGCAATACTTACAAAAATAGTTGCATCACATAGACATGACTAGGCTTCAAGATTGCCATAAGCCTTGTGGGAATATCGCACAACATGGAGAAACACCATGGGATATTCACCATATCAATTGGTATTTGGTAAGGAACCCATCTTCCCAATCGAATTTGAGATTCAAACATTAAGAACAACGCAGGAGGTGGGTTTGAATTTAAATGAAGCTTAGACTAATATATTACAACAAATCAATGAATTACATGAAATCAGGCTCTTGGCTCTTCAACGCACTGCATTAATTCAACAACAGAAGGTGAAATTGCATGATACCTTGATTAAAAAGAAGATCTTCCATGAAGGAGACTGGGCACTCCTATATGATTGAAGGTTCCAGGATTTCCTCAGAAAACTCCATAAACAATGGCTTGGACCTTATGAGATACAAAAACTACATGATAATGGCACCATTACATTGACAACCATTGATGGATATGGATATTCTTTCAAAGTGAATGTTCATCGAGTGCAACTTTATCACAAACTGCTTACCAGGGAGTCCTTTTACCAACAACTACGGAAGATTCCAACATGCAAATTCTTGCCGAGGAGGTTAACCCATCCTTAGCATCAACCCAGTAAACTATTTTTTGTACATATTTTAGTGCTGTTCCATTTAAGGAACAATTTCTATTCCTCTTAAGGAATAGCAGTCGTTCCATTTAGGGAACATCAATTTTCTCTTTATTTAATTTTCATATTTTTCCTCTCAAGGAACGACAATCGTTCCATTTAAGGAACAACAGTTTTTGCGTGTGTTTTCTTTTTGCTATCCCTCTTAAGGAACAACAGCTATTCCTCCTAAGGAACAACAACCGTTCCATTTAAGGAACAACAATTTTTTTGCATGTCTTATTTTTGTTGTTCCTCTTAAGGAACAATTGCTATTCCTCTTAAGGAACAAAAGTTGTTCCATTTAACGAACAACAATTTTGCGCATGTTATATTTTTGTTGTTCCTCTTAAGGAACAATTGTTGTTCCTCTTAAGGAATAGAAGTGTTGCATGTTTTCATTTTTGTTTTTCCTCTTAAGGAACATCTATTGTCCCTCTTAAGGAACAACAACCGTTCCATTTAAGGAACAAAAGTGCTGCATGTGGTCTATTCTTGTCATTCCATCTGAGGGACAGCTATTGTTCCTCTTAAGGAACGACAACCGTTCCATTTAAGGAACAACAATATCACCTGTTTGTATTTTTGTTGTTCCTCTTAAGGAACAACAATTTCGCGTGTTTGAATTTTTGCTGTTCCTCTTAAGGAATAGCTGGTGTTCCTCTTACGGAACAACAGTCGTTCCTCTTAAGGAACAAAAATTTTGCATGTTTGTATTTTTGTTGTTCCTCTTAAGGAACAACTACTATTCCCCTTAAGGGACATCAGTTGTTCCTCTTAAGGAACAACAATTTTGAGTGTTTTTGTTGTTCCTCCAAAGGAACAATTGTTGTTCCTCTTAAGGAACAACAACCATTCCATTTAAGGAACAATTGTTGTTCCCTTTAAGGGACAACAACTGTTCCTCTTAAGGAACAACAATTTTGAGTGTTTTTGCTGTTCCTCTTAAGGAACAATAGCCATTCCATTTAAGGAACATCAATTTGGCATTTTTGAATGTTTGTTGTTCCTCTTAAGGAACAATTGTTGTTCTTCTTAAGGAACAACAACCGTTCCATTTAAGGAACAATAGTTCTATGTTTTTGTATGTCGTTGTTCCTCTTAAGGAACAACAACATTCCATTTAAGGAACAACAGTCCTGCTTACATTTGTTTATGTTGTTCTGTTTAAGGAATAGTTGTTGTTTCCTTTAAAAGGAACAACGTCCGTTCCATCTAAGGAACAAAAGTCTGGTATCTGCGTGTTTATGTTGTTCTGTTTAAGGAACAATTGCTGTTCCTCCTAAGGAACAACTACCATTCTTTCCAAGGAACAACAGTTTGTCACTTTTTGGTTGTTGTTGTTGTTCCTTTTAAGGAACAACAGTTTCGCTTCGGTTTGTTTTTATGCTATTCCACCGAAGGATCAACACTTTTATTTGCGTCTGTTTTACTCACTGTCCCTCTTAAGGAACAACTACTGTTCCTCTTAAGGAACAACTACTGTTCCTCTTAAGGAAAAACAGTTTCGTATGCAATTTTTTTATCTTTCTACTGTTCCTCTTAAGGAACAACAATTTTGCGTGCAATTATATTTTTGTTGTTCCTCTTAAGGAACAACAACTGTTCCATTTAAGGAACAACACCTTTTTTTGAGTGCATTTTTTTGTGAATAATGTTTCACTCTTCATGATCCTTTGGAAGCAAGAATAAAAATTTATGCAAGGATACAAAATTAGAGGTTGCTGGAATAAGCAAATAAAAATAAAATAAAAAAATTATCATCTTTTATGAGATTGTTTTGTATTGATTAGAAAAAGGGAAGGACACAACTATTTATATTACTTTGCTACCCTTATCTTCACTAGAACTCAAATTGATTGATTACTTTTATCATGTTGGTTCTTCCCTAATTCTCATAATTCTCTTTGATTATTAATTAGTAAATAAGAATAAGGGCATATTTTCTTCTGTTGATATGATCAGATTTCTTCCACCATCCCTACTCTGAAGGAGTGATGAGCCATCCTCTATATATAAATAGGAAGTGCTATATAAAAGAAAAGGAAAAAGAAAAGAGAAAAAATATATATATGTTCACTAACAATTCTATGATTTGGTGACTTCCAAAGCACTTTTGCATATGTGTCAGCCTTTTATTTGGTTGTACCAGGCTTGATAATATCCCATAATAGCAAGTTTTAACAATATCTATGTTAAAGAAAAGGTATTATCCAATATTTATAGTTTGATGTTTCATTGTTGGCTCTGTGCATTGCTATGTAAAAATAATAGTGTGCAAAACTTAGACAAAATGGGAGGATGATCAGTACGCAGTGAGCCACAGATACCAGCAGTTTCCGATGCCGCACGAGAAATTTTAGTAAGGGCTAGATGGGTCGCATATTTTACACGATTGTAGCAACCCCATGAAACTGTGGCTATCGAATTTTTGCAGAATTTGCAGGATGATCATTCTATAGTAAGAGGAAGATGAATAATAGTGAAGGATATAGTAATAGCTGAGGTATCTAGACTACCAGCAGTCGAACCCATATGGACACATAAAAAATTGAGGCTTCAAGATTCCATGGCCATATTTTGGGATGAGGGACAAAACCTGATTGTAAAAGGTAAAGGAGTCCAACCTTCATCTCTCGGAGAACCATGAACAAAGCTGGCTAGAGTAGTACAAAGCTACATTAAATGTGATGGAAGAAAGGATGTGGTAAAACCACACCACCCTAAATTAATAGCAATTTTAAAACAGAAATGTTCTGTAAACCTACCTGCATATTTGAATTTTTTGTTGCATGACGCTGCTCAAAGCATAAACAAATCCTGACATTTAGATATGATTGTAAGTCATCATTGTCTAATTCGGTTGATAGTAAGCTATAATCTTGCCCAACATCAAACGAGTTGGGAAGAATTAGTGTTTTCTATAGACAGGGGGTTAGCCTTACCTACCCCAAAAAGAAAAAGGACCACCAACACAGTAAACAGACCACAAAAGTGTAGACACTCTTCTAGATTGAGAACGATTATGGGAACAGTCGAGAACCTCCAGGGTAGCATGTTATGAAACCAGCTCACAAAACGATAGAAAAGATAGTTGAACACCTTAGGATTCAGCCTCTTTGATCCATATTTAAATAGGAATGCAACAAATTGTAGAGATACCCATAAACACAGAGATGCAGAGGAAATAATACTTCATTTCATTAATGCAAAATACTAAAATATTCTTACAAACAGAATTGGAAATAAACAAGCTAGGGCAATGGTAGCTTATCTCTAAGAAGCGATGTGGCAGCTACATGCCTCTGAAGTGTGTTACAATGAGGCTTGAAGGACTATTTATTATTGAGAAACAATGGAAAACCCTTCACATCCCAAAACCTAACCCTAGAAGATGAAACGCCAAATTGTAGGCCCTGTTTGGGTAAATTGATACATCAATTTCTGGGGGTCATAACTTTGGCATACGATCTCTGTTTGATGCGTACAATAGCTCGTTAGAAAGATCTATCCAAGAAATACCACTTTGGGAAGGGAAAAATTAGTCAATGGACCCATGTTTCCCCTATATTTCCCAACGAAATTTCGTTTAGGGCCTCAAAATGGCTCCAGGAGTTCAGGACTCGAGAAACTGCTAAAAATAGTAAACTATGCTATAATTTAGGAAACTAAAAAAACTGAAAGAGATAGTTGCGGGGGTCCAAATGGGATAGGTGGGTGGTCACCAACATCCACCTAGATCATTCCTCCACCCTTGGGAAGCAATGGGCCCCATTGCGTTGATTTCCTCCCTTAGATGAGGAAGCTTCTGCTGAGCTGGGTCTCTAGTGAGCTGTTCTGCAATCTCTGATGTGTCCAGAAATGGTAGGAAGCATGGTCGATGATGGTACACATTGAACACTCGGTGCACATGAAGGAATGGAGGAATGTTGTGCTCCAAAGCATTGTTTCCCATAGCCTTGGTTATGCTATAAGGAACATGTCGGAGTGGTTGGAACTTCTAATGGGATCTTGTAAGGCGTTATTTCTGCAGATGCAACCAGACTTTGTTGCCCACCTGAAACTTGTGTGGTACCCCTGTGGGTGAGGAGAAGTTGTTCCTATGTTCTGTCATGCCTGTATCCCTCTGTTGCTACTGCTGCATCGAGGAACCCTTCATGGGGGTCATGGATGTGGCAATGACCTTCCCCTTACTTTGGGAGCAAACCAGACAGAAAATAAATTTCCTAGTTCATGAGATGAGCTTGTTGCCTTTCTTAGCAGCGATCAAAGAAGTGGTAGTAGATGGGGCTACCTCTAGTATCTTGTATAATGAATTATTCAAAGAAATAATGACAGCACGAGGCCTTGACTCATACACAGCATGTCGCCTCCACAAGTATGGCTAGCCTAATAGTACATCACAAACATCCAAAGGTGTAACATCACACAATACCTCATCTGTGAAGGGCTTGATGTTGTAGAGAAGGAGACACTGTTGGTGAACTTTGAGATCTCGTCCTTCATGAAGCCACCCGATACTTTACGACTGCAGGTGTGGTGTAGTTGATAGGCCCAACCGCTTCATGACCTCTGCTGAAATGAGGTTCTTTTGGTTGCTACTGTCGACAATGAATCATAACGATGAACTCTTCACCCACATTTGTGAGCGGAAAAGAAGTTCCCCCCCTCTAGATTTTTAGGCTCATTCTTCCAGATCTTGGCAATGGCAATAGTGACGTTGGGCTCTGCATCAATGATCTGCTTCCCTATTCCATTCCCATTGTCAGGTTTTGGCTCAGGGTTGGAACATGCATCTGATTCAGAAGCCTTCAACTTGACCACCAATGACTGCTTGGTCCAACACTCACTTGTGTTATGAGTGGGACTCTTGTGGAACTCACACCACTTTCCTGTGTCCTTCTTCAGCTTCATGGTGTTTTTCTTTTCTTACGACTTCGATGGGTTGCTTTGGGTCACCCTACCTTGGCTTTGTCCTTTGGGCTTCGGATTTGCAGATCCAAAGTCTCGCTTCTTCTGTTTGAACTTTTGCTCGATTTTTACAGCGTATCAGTATACTGTGCCTAGCGAGGAGATGTTCAGGAACTCCATCTCTTCCTGGATGTATCTGTGTAGGTAGCCGTGGTATTTGAGTACCAGATGTATATCAAAATCTTTGATACCCAATTATGTGCGAAGGGTATGAAAAATGTTTGTGAACTCTGGCACATCTTGGTCCCTTCCCTACCGCAGCATGGTCCACTTTACGTATTTGTCCTCGTAGCTTTTGACAGGGTAGTACTGCTCCTTGATGGTATTTCAGAATGAATCCCTAGTGGGTGCAGCTGAAAATAGTGAGCCTATGCTTTCATTCTTCTACTCACAGTAAGTTTCCCACTAGTCCTTGACGTGGGGGACTGCTTTGAGAAGAGAAAAAACAATCTTTTCCCGACTCGAAAATTCATGAACAGAAAAATACCCATCTAGCAGATTTAACCATTTATCTACGACATCTGCGTCTATTTGACCCTCAAATATGGGGATTTCAAAATTAACTTGTACCTTAAACGGTGTGGCGTTTCCAGAGTAGCTGTTGGAAGTCGATGTGTCTCCTCTGGGTAGTCGTTGAAGGATCTGCACAAAGCTATCCATCATCACATTCCTTTGTCGCTCGAGGGCTTCTTCGAGCAATATTTTGATAGGATCTCCTGTCCCCTTGTCTTTCTTTTCATCCACCATGGGAGGCCATCGGGATTTGCGAGGCTGCTCTTGCAAAGGTTCGACCAATTCAAGCCCTAACTCCTTATATCCCAACCTCGTTGGGGACATGCAAAGAAAAACAGAGAAAAAGTAGACCGCTCCGATACCATTGATTCAGATTTAAATAGGAATGCAACAAATTACAGAGATACCCACAAACATAGAGATGCAGTAGAAATAATACTTCATTTCATTCATGTAAAATACTGAAATATGCTTACAAACATAATTGGAAATAAACCAGCTAGGGCGATGGTAGCTTATCTCTGAGAAGAGATGTGGCAGCTACATGCCTCTGAATTGTGTTACAATGAGGTTCGAAGGCCTATTTATTATTGAGAAACAATGGAAAACCCTTCACATCCCAAAACCTAACCCTAGAAGATGAAACGCCAAATTGTGGGCCCCGTTTGGGTAAATTGGCACATCAATTTCCCGAGGTCGTAACTTTGGCATACGATCTTCGTTTGATGCGTACAATAGCATGTTAGAAAGATCTATCTGAGAAATACCACTTAGGGAAGGGAAACATTGGTCAACGGACCCATGTTTCACATAGATTTCCCAAAAAACGTTGTTTAGGGCCTCAAAACGGCTCCAGAAGTTCAGGACCTGAGAAACTGCTAAAAATAGTAAACTGTGCTACAATTTAGAAAACTAAAAAAACTGAAAGAGACAGTTGTGGGGGTCCAAATGGGATAGGTGGGTGGCAACCAACATCCACCTGGATCACTCTGCGAGGGGAAACCTCTTTTACATTACACAAATGATCAATTCTTCAATGATACAAATGAAAAAACATCCTTTCTATATATAGGAGTCTAAGGGGTCACAATATAACCAAACCTACCTAACAATAATAATATAAAGGCACAAAAATAACAATAGAGGGATTCTATGGGGCATAGTAATAACAATATGGGGACAATAGGGGCACAACAATATTAATA